>JAUELU010000013.1:6639740-6659342 GCA_032357145.1 Evasterias troschelii
CCAGACAATGCAACTCAGTCGGTGGTCTTCGGATTCCCTGTGAATTTCTGCAATCAAGATCTTGCTAATCAGATGGCCGACAATATCAGAACATCACAAAATAAAAGGGTACGTTAAATCAAGAAAGAAATCAAAGGGCAGACCATGGTCAGTCCTAGCCCTGGCGGCTTTTCACTTTTGTATTATACTACAGTGACGTCCTGGATATGAGAGTCCATTTGTACGGCGGACAATTTTCGAAGCTTCATAACTCAATCTTACCTTCACAAAGCCACTATGTTCACCGGATTCACATTTCATGGCAGCATACATTTTTCTGCGGTGGGTTTCGAAGGTCATATTTTCCTCATGCGCCTTATGTGCCGAGCGCCTTATCCGCAGGAAACTACGGTAGTCCATTTTGTGTCTAAACCCATAGTGTTGTATTTCTTGTGATATAAACCAACAAGCTATTTTCCAGGAATTTTCACATTCCTTAAATCTCATCCCTGTACTTGGTTTTTGTTGTAATTAATTTATTTGTAATTAAAATCTGTGTGTTAGGATGGAAGTATCTGCAATGGACCTGTGGATTGCCGATTTGCTGGTGTCAAAGTCAATTGTCGACCAAAAGGTATCCTTGTCATGTGCTGTGTACCCAATAACAATAACAATAATAGTTTCTTATCATACCTAAGTTTTTCCCTCCAGCTTCTGTTTGATAATTTGAAAGAATTATTCTAATGTGTCTGCATATTGAAAGTTAAGAAGCTTACTATTAATAACAAGTTTCTGTTTAGAAAGTTCACAAGACATATGACAATTGGGCTCCATTTCATTTCTCTGCTTACTGTAAGTTCACAAATATGTGCTTAATATAATCCTTTTTCAGAGGTTAGGAATGGAATTTTGCAAGTGTGGTCTTATTACAAAGCATTCTTTGCTTACCCAACTAGCGCATAATTCAGCACTTGCACTGTAAGCGCAGAATTTGGCATAGAGCAGAGCCATGAAACAGGGCCCTGGTCTTATTTTGAAGATTTATTTAATCATAGAAACTGGTGTGTAAATCTTCTTCTTTCCAAAAGTACCCCCTATCAAAACCTGCAGATGAAGTTTGTTTGATCCTAAGGCTAGGGTTGATTTGATTTGAAATAATGTGTTGAGTTTAAGATGATTGAAAGTGTCTAGTCTGTTCTGCAAGGTATTGGTGGATTGGTTGGTGGTTCTACATCTATAATCGACTCACCGTCATCACGCAGCGAGAGGCAGCAGCTACGAGGAGACATTGACCTGAGTAGGCAGCACTTTGAGAAGTTAAAGAGTTTGCCAAGCGTCTACGTTGAGATGAATATTACAGGTAAAGCAGTCTGCTGAGACCAGGGTTTTGTCAAGTTCGCTAAGTCAATCTTTTATTTTCTCCTATCATCTCAAATCTCACGATCTCTTAATAGCTTCTCGTTTTTGTGCATAACTCTACTTTCCAAGCTGTTGTCTCCTCTGCGTTTATTTCTTTATATCAGTTGTTATTAATTTGTTATAACTTTATAGTTGATCTAAATTACTGCTACAGTTGTTTATCACTTCACATCCTGCACCAACTGCATTGTTTGTACAAACGTTTGTGAAATCCAGTTTCTTTCCTCCAAAAGGGACCTACTAAGACATTAACCAACCTTTTCCAGTTTTGAATTTTAACTTATAATTAAGGAGCCATTTTAACAGTTTTATTTAGTAGGATTTGTGGGGTTTTTTGCTCCTGAAGGTAAAATCAAGCTTCCAGATGATGTCACTTCAGTGGATGACGATACATACCAAGAGTTTCGCCGCTCCCTTTCCAGTGCAGGCAACTCCATCCTGGAAACCATACTAGAGGATGGTAACCTCCCCCCTGGCATGGGAACGACACCAGATACTAATTCTATTATCGTTGTGCCAACCCAACCTATTCCTATCTGCCGACCGGGGAACATTCTGCTCAGATTGAGCCAATGCTGTGAGTCCTTTCAATTGTGACCAAAGATACTTCCAGTGTCAATAATGTAGTTGGCAATTTATCTGAGTCAATGAAACTATTTTTTTAAATGTGCATATAGAGTGGGTGTGTGTGCAATCAATTGTTTGTATACTTGTAGTGAAATTCAAACAGTGGACTTATAACAATAGAGACAATAGGTCCGTGATTGCCATTACCAAAGAAAAACAATGGGGCCCACAGGAAAAAGAATTTAACGAAGGGGGTCCATGATTGGAGGCCATTGGACACTTGTGTGTATGTGTTGGGGGGGCGGTGGGGTGGGGTGGGGTGGTTTAACAAGTTTTAAACTTTGCTCTTTAAGGGTGACAATTGTATGTCCATTGCGATCTATTTTAAAAATTTGTTTATGATTATTTTGTTGTTTTTGTTTTTTGAATGGGTCACCATTTTGGTGGAGGCACTTCTATGTGGATGTGTAAATATCTACTAGGGCCAATGGTAAGACCAGGGGGCCTCCATGCCATCTACTTCTGGTGCTGTAGATTATACAAGGCCTGGGTATCTAAGTTTCACCATTACTGATCCTAAAAACAAGTCCACTTGCTCCTAATGTACTTTCCTGTTTCAACATTATTTCTCTAACCTCTCCATCAACAGTAGAGTGTGCAGCTGGTACATTTTTTAATGACATTACAAAAGAGTGTGAACGCTGCCCTCAAGGGTCGTACCAAAGCCAACCCGGCCAGATGGAGTGCATAAGGTGTCCAGTCGGCACATCAACAGTCGGTACAAGATCCAAGTCACTTCAGGAATGTAAAGGTAAAAATCATTATTTGCCCTGAGAAATGTTATTTCTCACATTTTGCAGCCCCTGACTGCTTCTGTTACACAAGTGAACTTGTCTATGTGTGTTGTGTGGTCATTTAGCCTTCCAGAAATACTCTGCGAGGGTCGAAATGTCAGGCCAGAGTAAGGGAAATGTCCAATTCAATTTTGTGTACAGAAGCTTGGATTCCTCTTTTTGAAAGTTCGGTTATGTTCATCTCTAGACCAAGAGACCACTATCTTTTCAGGGGCTGATTTCACAAAGATTTAAGATTGATCTTTAACTGTTTGTTAATCTTAATTGCTAAGCAGAGTGTAATCACTCTACAAATCACCATGGCAATATTGAGAACTCATCTTAAGATGAGTTTTAGTGCTTTGTGAAACTGAGCCCTGGACTTGTACCTTTGTACAGTCACACTCTTACTTTTCTGTAATATTATTTTGGTTTTACCCAATGACCAATGATAAACAATGTATACTCAGTGCTTTCTTAGTCCTGCCCTAGAAAAATATCTGCAGGCATACTACTAAGTTGGGATTCAAACCCATAACCCTCGCATTCTAGAGCAGTTGTCTTAACCACTAGACCATTCATTTTGTCAGGTGAAAGAGGCAACAAAATATATTTTGATAATGTTTTATCCTCTTAGATGTCTGCGGTCAGGGCAGCCACTCTGATACCGGTCTGGAACAGTGTGAATCCTGCCCTAAAGGGACTTACCAACCCTACTCTGGCAGTCTGGACTGCATGCCATGTCCAGATGGAACATCTACTCTCAAGACTCGCTCAATCTCACTTGCTGAATGCACAGGTTAGTACGGTGGAATCATTAGAATGATCTTTAGACCCCTTGTATATGATGTCACACTCTCAAACATACGCCCTCATTGTAGCAAAAGGAGACAGATCCTTGGATGACAGATGCTCTTGATGCGTAAAAATGTGCATGTGACCTCAGCATACCAGAAGCGTTGCGCATAATGCAAGAGGTCGATTGCAGGCCTGTGATTAGTAAGAATTTTTTCCCTGCTTTAAGGATTTTTTTTTTAGATCTCTCTTAGTCTCTTGCCTTCAAACTGTCTCGAATGTGCTGTCTTACGACAAAGCCATGTGGGATCCAAGGCTGCCTCCAAATCAAGTAACTCTGGCTACGGCTATTTATATGGCTTTGGTTGTTGGCTGCAGCGGCAATGACATTGAAGAATAGTTCTTTTTAGCAATTCAGACATCGGACACTGCTAAAGCCTGCAACGTAGACATGGCTTTTTGAACTTTCTATTTTTTGTTTTGGGGGAAAATGGAATTTGTTTCAATTGATAATGTTTGGTTTTACTATCTTTATTGCAGAGCCGTGCAAATCTGGTTATGTCTCAAGGAGTGGTCTGGTGCCCTGTATCCCATGCCCTGATGGCTATTACCAACCAGGGATTAGTAAGACTTCCTGCTATAAGTGTCTTGGCATGATGGCTAACAGTGCTGTCGCCACATGGGAGAGCTGTATAGGTGAGTTTGCCCCCATTAATGTTTTCTTTTCACTTTGAGAATTTTTACTTTATAGTTTTAGCAGGAAGGAGCCTCCCAACAATAGCGTGGCTTTTTAGTTCATAGCATATAGTTGACGTTTTAGAAAATGCATAAAAGTCCATTTGTGAAATTTGTTGGCATAAGCCAAGAATCATGTTCATATTCAATAGTTGTTCCATATATACAGTTTTCATACAGACAATATGTAACCAATCCCCTGTCCTCCATACCCACCCCCCCATCTCCATCAGGTCATTTATCTTCCTTTCTCTTCACTTTCTCAGGAACCAACCTGGATGGATTCAACATCAGTTCTCTGGAAGTCGTTCCATTCAATGACTGTTTCTCCATTCCTTGTTCAAACGGCGCAACATGCCAGGCTGTGTCAGCTGGTTTTGTGTGTATATGTGAGCCAGGATACACAGGTAGGTGTCTGGGAAGACAATTTAAATAACTGCCATTTATTGGAAGCTTCTAACCCTTTAGAGACCATAGTTGCCTAAGCGTCTTGTACTGAAGTGCCCATAGCAGCCACAAAGGTCCATAAGGTTTTTATCTGTGCAAGACTTGTGTAACCGAGTTGGTGGAAGTTACACAGGGAGTGACAACGAGATAGTTCTTGAGTTATAAAGTTAGTTTATTCTGGGTATTTACAGGCTGTGTGAACTATGTTTCATACAAAAAAGAAAATGACAGCCATGGTTCTCTAAAACTTAAAAAGAAAGAACCAGAATTAAGTACATTGAAATTACACAAGTAAATAATTCCACAAGATCAATATAATAAATCTTTGTCTCAATTTGATAAGACAGCAGTAAGTTAAGTTCAAGTTGCCTTAAAATGCTACATCTTTTCTAGCATGAATAAATATAGATCTATCCAAAACACTTTTGTACGTTAGTACAATTAAGACACATCCTATAAAGGAGTAATTGATGTCTGGACGAACTACTCTCAATCCAACTAGCTGACTAGGCCGTAAGTTCGGCAAGTGGGGCTGAAAATAGCACAAAATGAGTGAAAATAACAATAAAGTTTATCTGAGAGAAAATAATATTTGAGTCCTGCGGTATTTTTTCTGATTATTGGAGGCATGTTTTCAATAATTATTACCTCAAAACTTGTCAAATCTTAGCTAAATCTGCAATAACTAAACAAATATTTTACCAAATCAATGTTCAGCTCTAAATCCATTTAAAATCTTGCCGACACCTGTGAGGAATACAAAATACTATTTCGGTCATAAAGTGTAAGGATGGTGCAAGTAAAACTTAGTGTATGACAATAATAAATGTAAAGTTTAAGTACTTATCTTCAGTACTGGATCTTGCTCCACCTCTCTCCTTGCCTCAAAAGTTGGGGTTGTACCCAAGGGCTCAAATTGAATTTCGCCGCCCGGCGACAAATTATCTTTCCGCGTCTCAGGAAAGGTTTGGCATCGATGTGTATTTACAAGGGCCTGGCAGCGAAGAGAAACGAGTCTGGCTGGTCACACTTGCACGGTTTATTTCCTCTTTTTCAACTACAAAGTTGCATGTCTGTTTATCACATGAAGGAAACAAATTTGCACATTTCAACAGAGCCCAATGTTTTTACAAGAGTTGCTTGGTCTTTTGTCATTGGTTCCTTCTGTAAAAAGTGTAAAGCCGCAGTTTTGAACATTTTGTGATAACTACAGTCTTAACACTAGAAGCTCCCTCTGGATTTATAAAAAATTGCACACAGCCTCAACACAGGCTTGGGATACAACATTTTGAAATTAAAATTTCTGTGTAATGTTTGTTTTTTTACTAGGAATAAGGTGTGACATAGAGATCAACGAATGCGAAAACTCCCCATGTGAGAATGATGGCAAATGTATGGATGGTCTGAATGGTTTTACCTGCATCTGCAAACCAGGCTTTGCCGGTAAATTCTCTCAAATTATAAATGTTGTCATTCTGTGGTAGTGTGTGTCCTTCCTTTGCTCTACATGGATGAACTGAATCTGGGACCAATTTCACAAAAAGCCGAGATTGATTTTAATTGCTTAGCAAAGTGTGATGTCGCAGTTGAAATCACTGTGGTCATACTGACAACTCATCTTAAGATAAATCTTAGCGCTTTGTGAAATCAAGCCCTGGTCTCTCATCTCTAGAGCAGACTGTTGGTCTAGCAGTTTAGTTATCTGCTGTAGAATGCTGAAGGTGTTAATTTTGAATCTCAATTAAGAAGTTTCTTGGTACTCGGAAACCTACAAAAAGTGCAGGTTGTTTATTCTCAACACTTCAACAAATGCTGTAGCTGTGTTTGTTTCAGGTGTTTTATTGTTTAAAACTCTCCTACTGTTTGTAACATTTCCCATTGAGGTGTCCAACAGGTTGAAACTATTCAACTGCACAGGTTTTGTAAGGTGGCACAACTGTGCCCAGAACCAACTATGTACATTCAATTAGTATATGATATTATAATGCAGTTTTTCATGGTTTATCTATCTTTCAAAACCACAGTGGAATGGTCAAACAGTAGGAGGGTTGACTGTGTAGTGTACAATGATTTGTTTTACATTTTTTGCCTTTTTCTCAGGGGAGACTTGTTCAGTTGATATTGATGAATGTAGACCCCACTCATGTGAGAATGAAGGTAGATGTATTGATGGCATAGCCAGCTACCAGTGTGACTGCACCCAGGGTTATTCCGGTAAGAACACAATCTTCAAGAATCATTTTCAACAGACCATGAAACCTGTGACATCACAAAAGAGCCTGAGGACAGGGCCTGTACTCATGTAGGCCAAACAGGCTGTAGAAGAGCTCATTAGAGCAAAACTTTAATTATTTCACTTTATGGAGATTGCACTTTACAATTGTTATCAACTTTATGAAGAATGGGGGCCATCTCAAAACTTGTCCACCTCTTCTTGTTTTTTAATTTGTTATTCTTTATTAGATGTGGTAGTTCTGGTAATACTGGTGTAACCAGTGCAGTATTTGCCTGTCAACAAATTACCTGGAATGCACAGGGGCACTTTTTTGTAAACAAGATGAAATAGTCTTGTTGTACTTTAACAATAGTTATGCAATAGATTTCTATTATGCAGTAGTTTGTTGCCTCCAAGAAGCCTATAAAATATTCCAGGGCCCAATTTCAAAGAGCTGCTTAAGCACAATTAGTTGCTAAGCACAACAAAACTATGCTTACCAGAAAAAGGTTATCGGCCAAAATTTCATGTAACATGTACTACCAGTGACTGGTATCCTGCTCATTTTTGCTTAGCAGAAAACAGTGACACATCATTTTCAATTTAAGCAGCTCTATAAAAGTGGGTCATGGAGTGATGTAGCCGTGTTCATTTCTTGTTACTGTGTTATAAACTCACTACAGGTGAGTATTGCGAAGAGGAAGTAAATGAATGCCTCTCAAGCCCTTGCTACAACGAAGGGTACTGCGTGGACGGCCTGGCCAGTTTCAGCTGTGACTGTCTGGCGGGGTTTGACGGCTCATTCTGTGAGATGGAAATAAACGAGTGTATGAGTGAGCCATGTCTAAACGGAGCCGAGTGCCATGACCTCATCGCTGAGTACAGGTGGGTTGGATTTGATCATGACCCCCACATAATCATTAAAGAGATTATGTTTGTGCTAGGAGGCACTCATGATCCATGTACTAGTCAGGATTCAAACAGGAGTTCACAGGGGCAGTAGATACCACACACCTGTGGGATTGTTGTAACTTCCATTCGGATAGACAAGTTATTTAAAGTAGGCCAGATGCCCAGATGGTACCATAGATTAAATAATAAGTAATAACAAGTTCTTGTAAAGCATTATTCCATATAGATCACCATACTGTGACATGCATCAAACCTCATCAGATAGATAGAACATTTAAGGAAAAGGATGATCAAACATGGATTAACATACAAAGTTGAAAATAAGTGTTTAAACGTTACACACAAAGTTTGGACCTGAGGACAAATGGTCTTGAAACACTATGTTGACTTACCGAGATCCATACCGTGTTATTTACAGGAATATGATTTTTCTTAAGTGTATGGAACAAAGGATTGTCCACACAGTGACTGCAACACAGAGCTGTGTGTGTCTTTAAGTGCTTCCTAAATGATTGAATGGTGTCTAACAATCTGACTTGAGATGGCAGTTAGTGCATTCCAAAGTCTGAAAGCTGCGTCAGTGAAAGCATTGTTACCAGCAAAATTTATATGTGACGTATCGTCTAAAAATCTCTTACATTTTTTCGTCCAGGTGTGACTGTAAGCCTGGCTTTGTTGGCACTCACTGTCAGACAGATGTAGACGAGTGTTTGTCATTACCATGCCACCATGGCGGCTCATGTCTGGATGCCATCGATGGCTACCGGTGTATCTGCCCCCACGGGTACACTGGACCTCTCTGTGAAGTGGGTGAGTATATCGACATGAAACGCTACAAATAAACAACTAGATGCGTTGTTAACAATTAATAGTATTTGGACACTGTACAATGAGACCTTGGGATCAGTTGCTTTGAACAAATTCCTTGGTGAACTTGTTTTGCTAAGTATAAATGAGCAGGGGACCAGTCTCTTACTATTTATTTCCCATGATGTTTAGAATGGTAATTTACCTAAATATGCTGAGCATTTTTCTGAGCTTAGTAAAGTTGATAGCCTTTATTTCATGGCATTGTTGCTTAACCATGGCTGGTTACTCATTTCTGTTTAGCAAGATTTTTATTAACAAGTTTTTGTGTACTTTGGCTGAGGTAAAGAACATATAGGTCATATTTTATGGCGCTTGCTGATCACAGAATGTTGCACTGCTTGCAGAACTACCTCTTTACAGACTGCAGTATTCTGTGTTCAGCAGTGGCAGCAGTGGGATGAAATCAGAAAAATTACAGATGTTGTTTTTCCCTTCTCAGAACTTCCTTGGGATTTCAGCCTCCTGTTTGATCACTTCAGTACGACAGACTACATCTTGATGAAGGATTTACTACCTGAGATGAGGGAGGTGACCGCCTCTTTTTGGATGCGCACCACAGACTCCTTCAACTATGGCTCTCCATTCTCCTATGGAGCGATGGACAGTCATGGCATTGCCTTGAGCAATGCTTTTACATTCATGGACTATAGCGGGTGAGTTGATTGGCACCCCAAAGGCCAAGATATTTACCTTTGCTACCAAATCTTAGTCTTGTTCTCTGTGATATAGCAATACTGAATCTACTTAGATTCCAATAAAGTAATTAAGTGACCAGACTATTTTGCCCCTCCAGCCTTGGTATCTGCTGAAGTCCCTTAGTTTAATCTTACCCATCGTGTATTTACCACCCTGAGAAAAGTTGTGTTCAGCTTTTCCAAAACTAGCAAAATAGATCCTTTTTGATATTTCATAATATCTGTGACTTTCTTCCGAACAGATTTGTTCTCTACATCAACGACTCAAGTCACGTTTCAGATGTGGCGGCAAATGATGGGATGTGGCATCACATTGCCATCACATGGGCCAGCAGGAACGGTGGATGGGTCATCTACAAGGACGGACGGGTGGCTGACTCAGGAGAAGGACTCGCTGAGGGTGCCGTTATCCCTGGTAACTTACAACTTACCAAATACTTTAGAAATGTTTTGACTATAGTGTACCCCTGAAAAGGAATAAGAAATTATGTTACAGCTTTGGTGACTAATAAAACGTTTATGTTTTAGGGATATGACTAAACAAGAATGAGTAATTGTCTCCTCTTGGCACAGTGATAAAACTCCTGAATAGCCAAAGTATTACAATGTAGAAGATTTACAGGCTCTTCACCTTACTCAGGGATGAAAATATGTCAAACTTTATCTTAATTCAGATTGTGTTTTGCCTGTTGAAAAATTGTGGCTGTTATTTTCTTCAGATATAAAGAAATCATGTTCTCTGTATTGTATTGTATTGTATTTATTGTCCGAACCAACAGCGGACGAGCCGCCAATTACAGGAAAGGGAAAATATAAAATAACTTAATCTTTAAATTTGAAAATAAAAGTTTATATATAAATGTAAAATAAAATTAACTAGAAAAGATTAACTAACAAAGAAACAAATAAATAAATTTATGAACACATACATACATACAAAAAAGCACTGAGGATACTGTTCCCAGAATCTAAAAGGGTTACTAAAAGGTGGAAAAGCCATCATTGCAACATACCTGCTAAACTTTGCATCCTATTTTCATACCTTTTTGTCATCAATGACCACGACCCTGATATTGGACACAAGTAGACTTTGTCTCATTACCCCAAGGCAAGTTTACACTTTCAAACTAAGGCCCTATTTCATGCTTAAGCAGAAAATTGCTTAGAAATTTTCTGCTGAGCAAAAAAAGCACGACACCAGTCACAGGTTGTACATGTGACATGGTATTTTGGTTGGTAACCTCATTTAGGCGTAATGTTATTGTGCTTAGGGCTACTTTTTGTGTTTAAGCAGTTCTATGAAATTGGGACAGTTTGTTGGTATAAGGAGATCTTGTATTGTAGAAGCAAAGAATAAAAAAAAAATTACAAATTCTGACGAAACACAAGTGTGACGGTTGCTTGTTTGTTTATTTTTGGTTATTTCAGGGGGTGGGATCTTTGTTGTCGGCCAGGAGCAAGATTCCATCGGTGGTGACTTTGCGAGTTCTGAAGCCTTTGTCGGCGAGATCTCACTACTGCATATCTGGAATCGCACTCTTTCCCCTCAGGAGATCTCTGCGTTGGTGAGGGACTGTCAGAAACTCTCTGGGCAGATGGGAGATGTGGTTCTGGCCTGGCCTGACACCCTCTTTGATATGTATGGAGAGATCAGACAGGTGAAAAATCATTTCTGTGAAGGTAAGCCAAATACTCCAAGACAAGAGTAACGCTGAATGTAGTTCAATAAAAGGGGTGTTGTTTCCCTCTGCTGCAGCTTCCCAGGTTGTATCTTAAACTTGGGTGTGATCCCTGGCTACACGGCAGTTACAGGTTGTATGTCCTCTGACTGGCACAACGACCAAGGATATTGACAATATATGGAAATCGTCAACACTAGGGCTAGATGGCTCAGTTGGTAGAGCGCTGGCATGTTATCTGGAAGTCGCTGGTCACAGGTTATTTTGTACGTCTGCCTGGTGTCAAAAGTACCTATGCATTGTTGTATCTTAATTTTTAAATTTTTGTTGTTGTTAGCTTTTGTAAATCATTCCGATCTTTTTTGGGGGCACTATCAAAATTCATGTATGTATGTATGTACCGGTATGTATGTATGTATTTCTTCAGCTATTAAGAAATAAGCACTGAGGATACTGTTCTCAGAAGTTCATGGAAATCTATAACTCCAGGTATTACCAAAAAGTGAACATGCCATCATTTCAAAATACCTCGAAACTTGGATCCTAGTTTCAGAACTTTTTGTCAGTGATGACTCTCACCTCTGCCTCTGAAATTTATAAACATCTCAACAAATGCTTTACATGTTTGAACATATTTTTTAAAGTGGATCCAAAGTGTCTGACATTATTTGTAAACTCTTTCTATTGAATCAACTTTTTTTAAAAGTATGAGATATTTTGTCTTACTCTTTTTTTGTTTGAAAGAATTCAATGAATTTATGACAATTGCTAAGAAGCTTTTGTTTCTATTTCACCTTGGTCTGTTTCTCTTCCTCAGGATGCTATGCCCAAAACCAGCCAGATTTTGGTGACTACACAGGATTCCTGAGCCACACCCCTCTTAACATCATCACTTACTCCTGCGAGACTGGCTTTGAGTTGAAAAATAGCTCCAACAATCAAGCTGTGTGTCAGATATCGGGTGACTGGCTACCCTATAACCCCCCTCAATGCCAACGTAAGTGCCTGCACAAAAAGGCTGGAAAGATGTCATCTTTAATGGTTTTAACCCTTGCAGAGACTAGTGATGTGTAATACAAGGTTTTGAAAGGCTTTAAATTACAAATAATAGTTATAATAGAAACTCTGACTGCATACTCAAGTTCAAAGCTGACTGCCTAAACTTTATTGTCACAACTCAAACTTCTTTTTAAGTGTCATGTTAAGGAACAGAAGGGGGATATAATTGACAAAATAGGGAGACCACCAACTTAAAGCTAGATAGCTCAGTTAGTAGAGCCCTGGCACATTAATCTGGAGGCTGTTCGTTCATACCACACTCGAGTAAATTTTTTCTTTGTTCAACCCCAAATTCTTTTAGTGTTCAGATTTGAGTGGAGGTCTCACCCAAAGTTTTTTGTAAGCTGTTTTCCAGCTGTTCTTAGAAAAATATCAATGAAGAAAAATCATGACAGACATTTTTCATTTAATACAGTTTATAACATCAACACTCATTGTTTGGATCTGTGAAATCTGGTAAAGTCTGTAATGTGTGTTTTTCATTCATTGTAGGTAAGAAGTGCTGGCATCCTGGCAACATCCAAAATGGAGAGATTCTAGGAACGGACACCAAGTTCTTTTTTGGGTCTCAGGTGAAGTATGTGTGCTATGATGGATTTACGATCGTTGGACCTCACACCAGGGATTGTTATGAGACAGGTGTATGGAGTGATTACCAGCCAAGCTGTGAGGGTAAGTCAGTCTAGAAGTTCCTTTCAAGTTTGAGGTAATTAGGAAGTACTGGTAAACTTATAGGTACAACCGTGTGTTGATCTCACTTGGAAGGAGTGTTGGTTCTGAAAAGAGCTGGTGTGGTCTTGTTGTTACAAACAGTTTACTCTGCTCATCTTGAGGAGAATGCTGGACTGCAACAACTACATGTATGTGTAAATTTCTTTTGGGGGAGTTTTGGCTCTAAAAAAGGCATTGTGGTCTCGATGTATCAAACAGTTGACTCTGTAATGATGAATACTTGACTGCTGATGGTAATGAGGGTTAAGCAGGTCTGGAGGAAAAATGAGAGTACAGGGACCAAAATATCAGAAAGTTAGACATTTAAATTAATTTTCAATTTGAGTTAGTTTAAATGTTAGTCGGTGTTGGACTCTAATTTTTGCCTTGGCTAACCTTTCTGAATCCTCCATTTTCCTTTAGTCTGTGGCGGTTTTTGGAAATCATTGTTTAGGCTCTGGCTTGGGCTCTGGCTTTGTCCGCCTGTTGAAGCCCCATAAGGAAAACGCACTTTATCTAAATACCTGACAGAGTTTTCAAAAACAGCCTATGGTAGCTCAACACCAATTGTATTGGCTCTCATTAGATTAATATACCAGTGTTTAACTTTTTCACTTACTGGGCAGCAGGACCAGTTACATGTAGCTTGTCATTTCAGTAGTCTGTCAGTTTTTCCACTATTCTATATTTCTTATTTTCAACTCTGAACAACCCAGCCAGACCACTTGGAGTAAATTTGGACTGGTCCTTAGGTGATCTAACTAGCATTCGGCCAGCAGACCACAGTGTGTGGTCGTTCTGAGGTAGAATGGGACTAAAATATGAGAAGTTTTTGGGAGGACTAGGGACTGTCAGGGTTAATAGCATTCTTAAGTTTTTTGTATTTATGTCTTTTTTATGCAGTGGTTGTGTGTGGAGCTGTTCCGGAAGTCCCTCATTCCACTCTTAACAGTCCAATGAAAGGCTCTCATTTCTCTACTGAGACATCTGTAGTCTACCATTGTCAGGATGGGTATCACCTACAGGGCCAAGCCACCGTCATCTGCCAGTCAGATGGAACATGGAGCAAGCTCCCAGAATGCCTTCCAATTTACTGCAGTAAGCCTGAGATTGTGATCTATGCATCGTTAACGCCATCAACGGAGGACTTTATGCTCGGAGGGGTGATCACATATGACTGTGATGACGGGTACCAGTTAGTTGGTACTGCCACCAGGACATGCCAACTGAATGGGACATGGTCGGGTGCAAGTCCGAGTTGCATCCCGCTGTCCTGTGGCCAACCCCCTGTGTTTCCTTTCTCTACATACACCCTTACAGGATTGACGCTGGGGAGCATGGCGCAGTACTCTTGTTTGGAAGGATATGAGATGATGGGAATTGGTTCGGTAGTTTGTGACGGGAATTTCAAGTGGATCGGAGAATATCTTGGGTGTACACCAAGACTCTGTCCAGAGGTGGAACAAATTGCTCATGGAGTCGCCACAGGAAACTTGTTCTTCTATGGAGAGAGTGTGAGGTTTGAGTGTGCTGTAGGGTACCAGCTGAATGGAGTGCCTTTGATAGGGTGTCTGGCAACCGGCCAGTGGAGTGACAGAGTACCAGTGTGTGAGCCTGTATTATGTGTATCTCCAGATACCATATTAAATGGTAACCTAGAGGGATCGGACTTTGAGTATGGAGGTGTAGTCAGATATCAATGTCACAATGGCTACCATATGAATGGTTCAGCTTCACTATCATGTGATCCTGATGGCCAATGGATTGGAAGTATTCCATCTTGTAATAGAATTGAATGTGGACCTCCGCCGAGGGTTCCAAATGCAGACTTCTTTCCAGCAGATGAGAACGTAACATACTTCTACCAAACCAATGTGACAGTCCATTGTCACACTGGATACAGCTTGTTGGATGGTTCGGGCACACTAACCTGTGGATCAGACGGGTCCTGGCAGGGGGAAATACCGGTGTGTGAACCGGTATCCTGCGAGCGTCTTGGAGGTCTCATTAACGGGAGGCTCATCAGAACGGGGCATAGTTATAACGACACTGCAACGTATGTATGCGAGGAAGGATTCTACCTCGTTGGGCATGCAACAAGAATTTGCCAAGCCAACAGTCGCTGGAGTGGCATAGCATCCAGCTGCTTCCCCGTCTTGTGCCCACCTCTTCCACTGGTTCCCAACGCCAAATTTGTTATCAAAATACCTGTGAATGAGTCTGCAGTACCGAGTGATAATTATAGCTATAAGACTAAAGTGCGTTACCGATGTGACTTGGGTTACCAACCTAGTACTGGATACCAGGAGTTGCGTTGCAATGCTAGCGCTCAATGGTCCACGATGCCCCCTTCCTGCCAACCAATCAGGTGCCCCAATCTTCACACCATTCCCCATGGGACCATATCCGGAAATGACCTCACTTTTAACAGCTCAGTGGTATACACGTGTGATGCAGGCTACCAGCTCTTCAGGAAACCTGTGAGAACCTGTCTTGCCGACAGTACCTGGTCGGGAATCGAACCAGTGTGCAAGATTATCAACTGCGAAAAGCCAGATTCACCAGGAAATGGCCGGTTGAGAGGTTCTGATTTCACGTATAAGGGGATTGTTACTTACACCTGTAATCAAGGATACAGTCTGGAAGGTAGGTTAACAAAGCTATCAGATGTTCTTCAAAAGTTGTTTTTACCAGTTAACATTTTTTTGTCAGGGCCCAATATCGGTAAGCAAACATTTATATTTACTATAGCAGACAAATGTGCGTATTAAAGCAAAAGCATATTTCATAATTGATCAACAAGATTTTACATGGCATGTGCACTTTCACAATGAATTTGCATTGTTGTGTACTCATCTGCTGACAAGAACCACTGTCAATCCATGCATTTTGCTTTGCTTATTGTGAGCAGTGTTTATGAAATAGAACCTGTGCCAGCAGAAAACATCAACTTACAGGCTTTTTAAAATTTGGCCCAGATCTCCACATGCCTTCAAAAGTCTCATCAGGTTTTTCTGCACATAAAAAACCCTAAGGCACTTAATGTGAAAGAGAAGAGGTTCGTTACAGTATTTCTGACAGTGGCAGCCAATTTTGCCACAGTGCCCCTTAACTTTATAAATCCAAGCCATTTTAAATAGTATCTTTTTAAAATGGAATTAAAGGCTGTATATTTTGAGGGCGTTTAATTTCAAGAGACTTACCTACAATGTACATCCTAAACTGTTTCCCGTTTTCTAATCAGGGTTGCCAAAACATGGCCCTCTAGCAGTCCTTGACTGTACGGTAATCATTGGTATTTCATGAACAGAATCAATATTGCTGTGTAGTGAGTTGAATGAAATTGATAGGAAAAGATGTTAATGTCTATCTTCATTGGTTATCTTATGTAGGAGCATCTAGCATAACCTGCCATTCCAATGGGCAATGGACTTCAAGCCCACCTCGTTGCAACCCCGTTGACTGTGGCCCACCACCTCATATCAATCTCACCACTCACCAATCGGACTACACCACGTTTGGCTCCCTGGCTTACTATGCATGCCTGGAAGGGTATGAAGCGGACGGGAGCCTGTTCATTCAGTGCGGATGGGACGCTCACTGGGTGGGTGTGTCATTCGTTCACTGTTCACCAATGCTTTGTGACGACCCGCCTACAATGGAATATGGGTCAGTTACCGGTAAGTCAATTATTTTTTATTGGAAGTTTTCAATTCTAAACTTTCAATGTGATAATTGTTGTACTGCAGTCATACATCTTTATTGTTTTCTAATGTAACGTGATGTTTGTTTAATTTTAACAGGGAGTAATTACCATGTGGGTGACACTGCCCAGTATTCTTGCAATGAAGGTGCTGTTTTACATGGAGCTGGCACTATTATATGCCAGTCTGATCGTACCTGGACCGACCTTATAGCTTTCTGTCAGCTAATAACTTGCCCTGAGCTAGAAGCACCAGATCATGGCACTGTCTATGCACCTAGAAGGCATAATGGTAGCATTGCAACATTTACTTGTGACAATGGCTACAACATTATTGGAGATGAATTTATAACTTGTATGAAAAGTGGTGATTGGAGCTGGACTCCATCCCAGTGTGAACCAGTGACTTGTGTGATGCCGGACATAACCAATGGACAAGCAGTGTTTATGGGTCACCAGTTTACTGATGAAGTGACGTACCAGTGTGATTTGGGATACCAGCTTGTTGGTGTGGCTGTACAACATTGCTCGGCCAATGGGGAATGGACTGCAGGCCAGCCAGTGTGTCAAGCAGTTTCTTGTGGTGTACCAGAGCAAATTAAAAATGGATATTCTACACAGGTTGAAGTGCTGTACAGAGATGACGCCCAATATTCTTGCAATGCAGGGTACCGATTACAAGGGAATGACACACGCTCTTGTATGAATAATGGTGAGTTGAGTGATGAGGAACCAGTGTGCGAGATTATCTCTTGCCCCGATCCACCAGTTGTTAACAACGCTGGTACCTTTGTTGCGAATAAAACATTTGGTAGTCAGGTAACCTATGACTGTATTGAAGGTTTCCATACTGATGACAGCACTACAATTGAATGTCACTCTAATGGTTCATGGAGCCAGACTATTATAAGATGTTACCCAGTGTCGTGTGGACTGCCAGGTGACATTGAAAATGGAGACTATTCTTTAGAAAATGGGGCAACTTTTGGGGAAGAGGTTGTGTACCATTGTCATGATGGGTATGAATTAGATGGAACTGCCTCTCACGTTTGTCAATCCAACGGTAAATGGGGTCAACCATATCCTGCCTGTGAACCTATCTCTTGTGGACCACCTCCAGAAATTAAAAATGGAGATGTCCAATCGACCCAGAAGACTTACCTCTCAAATGCTTTGTATGTTTGTCAAATTGGATATGTTTTAGTGGGTTACAATGCCATAACTTGCTTGAGTAATAGATCATGGAGCTATAGTGACCTACATTGTGTTCCGGTCTCGTGTGGCGAACCAGGGGAAATTACAAGTGGACATTGGGTAGGGGAACGATTTAACTTCAGGGATCGGTTGTTGTACGAGTGTGATACTGGTCATGATCTGGTTGGCATGTCAGAGCGTGTATGTCAGGCTACCGGAGAGTGGAGTGGTCCATCACCGACCTGTCAACCAATCAAATGTCCACCTCCGCCAGAAGTGCAGAATGGAGTTGTCCTCACTCGGGGTGATTTGCAGTATGGGAATGAGATTCGATATCGATGTGATCGAGGTCATGTGCTGTCTACAAGTGAGATTAGTCGATTGTGTCAAGCTGATGGTACTTGGAGTGGTCGGAATGTCCACTGCATTCCTGTTTCATGCGGACCACTACCTTCTGTGGATAATGCCTACATCTCACTATCTCCTTCGCTTTCGTTTGACACGTTAGTTGCATACTCGTGTCATGATGGGTACCAGCTGCAAGGAATACCCAATGTGAAATGCTTGGAGGATGGATTGTGGAGTCTTCCAAGGTTTCAGTGTAGTCCAGTCAGCTGTGGGAACCCAGAGGATGTCCTGAACGGAGAGGTTCATTTCACCAGTATCACCTTCAAGTCTGTTGCAGTGTATACCTGCAGTGAAGGGTTTAGACCTCATGGAGCCACTATACGCCACTGTCTTGCAAATCAGTTGTGGAGTGAAACGACCCCGTTGTGCAGACCTGTACCATGTGGTAGACCGCCTAGTCTCCCCAATGCAGTACATATGACTTATGACAATACTCAAACCATGGAGGACTATGTGTATGGTGCTGTGGCACGCTATACATGTGTAGAAGGATACGAGATGATATCAGGTGAATTGGTAGTCTGCCAAGCAAATGGGAAATGGAATAGCTCTGGCCTTATTTGCGAGATTAAACAGTGCCCACCACCAGAGGCAATTGAGAACGGACACGCCTTGGGAGAAGCTTATACTTACAGCTCTACCATCCGATATGTCTGTGATGTCGGCTTTGAATTATCCAGCAGCCAAAACTTCACCTGTCTCGCCGACCAGATGTGGCATCCGTCACCTCCAACATGCTGGCGAATTTCTTGCCCAGAGATTACCCCTCCACCCCAAACAACCATCCTTGGAGACGGGCATCTCTATCAAGATGTCTTAACATTCCATTGTCAGAATGAACTCCAACTCAGAGGCTCACGGCAGCTTCGATGCACCTCAGACAGGACATGGGACCAACCAATTCCGACTTGTGCTCCCAAGTCTTGCGGACGTCCACCTAATCTGCAGTTTGGGATCATATTTGGACATAGCTACCAGCCTGGTGACACCATTAGCTATCGCTGCTACAGCGGGTATCTACTGAACGGTCTGAGTGGCCGTAGGTGCTTGCCAGACTTTAGATGGAGTGGACAGGATCCAAAGTGTGTTGGTAAGTCCAACCTTAAATCTCAAGCATTAATGGAAAGATTATTTTCTGTGATCATCCACACCCTTACATTAGGTCTAACAAACTTTGTGTTTTTTAATCATCGTTATCAATGAAAAGACACTTCAGCCTAAAAGTTGCTTCTTCTCTGAAACAAAACCAATCTGACGGGGAATTACAGAAATTGTATTTTCCTGTAACCACTGCAAACCTCATTCACTTTATTTCCACCATTTAAAGCTGCAAATGCCAGTCACCCTTAGAAGAACCCACAGCAATATACATCAAGCACTT
>JAUELU010000013.1:6666624-6676839 GCA_032357145.1 Evasterias troschelii
ATATTTCTGTCAGGGCCCAATTTCACAGAGCTGCTTAAACCCCCCAAAATGCTTAAAATTCCTGCTAAGCAGCAATAAGCACGATACCAGTCACAGATGCTATCATGTGAAATGGAATTTTAGCTGGTAAGCATAGTTATGTTGTGCTTGTAGCTCTATGAACTTGGGCCCACTTACAAACTCAACTCAAGTACCTAAGTATAATATGTTCTCCAACCCTAAGATTGAGCCTGGCGTTGCCATGGAGATTGAAGGAATAGACAGCGGAATCATGGGACACTCTTTTGATGCTTCCCAGCTTCAATGACCTATATTCATTGGGACTCAGTGCATCATCAACATTCAAGTTCTGAAAGAAATAAAAACCAACTGATCGAAAATACCTTCTTTAACCACTTCACATCCGTATTCTGAAAACTTTCCATGCACAACCGTGGTATTATTTTTCAGAAAAGTTTGTAGGCACTCAACGTGATTCACAGAAGCTCGGCTGTGAGCCATGGCTGAAAATCTGCCATAGTATGCTGGATCTCTGAATGCTCAGACTTAACTCCCATTGAGCTGAATATAAAGACAGACAATGGCAGCAGCCTGTCTATTCTTTTATACAACAGGACAAATGTCTGGGATCCAGGGTTACACAACCCTCAGTAAGGGATCTTACAAGGCCTGTTTTCCAGAACCCGTTGTCCCTCTTTGTACGGGTGAAATGAAGCAGAAAAAACATGACATCCAATGTGAAGCGGTTAATAATTTTAATTACTCGTTTTGTTACAAATGGGGGAGGGGGGGTGGGGTCAGAGACTTGTTCAACTTCAAAGATAAGATTACATTTTTGGGGTGAGAATGAGTGAAAGGTTGGATTGAGCATTTTTTCCTCAAATAAATACCAAGCTATCCCAAGCAGGGTATAGTTCTATCCCAATTGGAACCCTTATCTTCCAATGGAGATACTACAAGTCCCACATCAGGAAAGCCTTCAAATTATTTAAAGTGATTTACACTTCATGAAAAAGCGAGCAGTTAGCCGTCATTTCTGGGTCACTCAGGGTACCTACCTGTAAATTCCTTGCTGGTTCATGATGCGCAGACCTCCCTAACCCCTCCCCATCATGGCACCTATCGCAGGACTCCCTCCACGCACCAAGCTCCTTCTCATACAAGTCAAACACGCAGGGGTTGCACCCTGTACCACAGCAGTCACTGGCAAGTGGCTCAATAGGCTTTGTTGCATTACATGTCTCGCACTCAATAGCACCCTCAGATGACATATTTGCAGTTCAACATCTTTTATCTTCCATATTTCCCAAGAAAATTTTGAAATCTTATCTTAAAAAACCCAACTATAACATCAAAGTTTTTGGCATTCCACTGTCTTTATATTTTTGTTAAGAGACAAAATGTCTGCACTTAGCAGTTAACACCATAAGGGGAATTTAAGGAAGTATTTATAGGCTTTCCTCTGGTTAAATCAGTATTAACAAAAAGTGTTTGGGTCTTGGCGATAATTTCTTTGCAGTTAGTTCTCCTATTGATTTGACAAGACATCTGTTATGTCTTGCGCTGTTATTGATGATCAGGAAGGAGGCATGGCTTTACTGGAAGCGGAATCTTGTCTCCTCACAGGGACGGCCTTTGGGCGGCTATTCTCATGGGACACTCCTAACATTAAACAGTTCCACCATGACATCTCTGGCTCCTTCATTACACGCTTCTCTGGCTCACTTCCATCTTCTCGCTTTCTTTTCCTGGAATCTACAGGGAGGGGGTGGTGGGTAAAAAGACAAACAAGCATTTATAATAAATCAAACTCTTGCAGGTAATGTCTGACCATTCAATATCAATCATCCACTATGGTTTTGATTGGCGGATAAACTATGATGATTGTGTGATGCCCTGCAATGATTGTGGTGAATAATTTCACAGTTTTTTACAGTTGGACAAGCATGTAATTTAGTCGCAATAATCCTACATATTACCTCCATCCTCCCTACAGCAGACTGTCAGGAGGATGGAGGGTTACAATTATTTCAACTAGCATGTGTAAAATAGTTAGACAGTTGTCCCTTAATTGTATATAACCTGTGCAGTAAGTTGAATAGTGCAAATGGAAGGATGACTGATTTATTAAGCACCCCCACTAAAATAATTATGTCATGAAACAAATCTGATCACATGAGTTATACTGGTGAAGTGATGATATAAAAATATAATTATTTAAAGTGGCTCTGTCGTCATAATAAAAGCAGGCCTCTGGCTGCACATGGAATTATGAATTCTCTCTCCGTTACAGCACACATGTCCTTCCTTCATATCATACCTAGTTACTGAATCACAATTTCTTGATTTGTGTAATTTATAATCATAGACGTTAAACCAATGTTTGTATGAACGAGATTGGCTGTTGCCAGCTTGGTGTTTATATCCCCTTGTCTACTTGTGGGAGCTTTGCCGAGTTCCCTTGATCGATGGGTAATTTAAACAACAACAACATGTCCTTCCTTCGTATCATACCTCATCGTACAGTCTAAAGTGGGTTAATAATTATATGTAGCCAGCCACACAGGCCTTTGTTTATGACACAGCCCCGTTATTCACAGCAGAATAGAAGACTTTTATTTAAAAAATCCAACACAAATTATTTTTGCAATCTGCTGTAATTTGGAGGACAGTTGCTTTGGTGGGCAGGGCGCAGTTCCTAAGCATAGTTAATCCGGAAATCCTTTTATATTAAACTAAAGCACCCTTTTCGACCCCAATTTCACTAAAGGTCGACATGTCTAGTATGCAGGTCTTTGACTTTGCCATTTGCAACACCGTACATGACCACAGTACAGTTTGACAGCAGTCTGAGCTGTGTCTATTATCAATGCACATTTTGACTTTTTTGAGTCCTACCCGCAAATATATGTTTCAATTTTTATCCCATTCCCAGACAAACTTTATAACTACATTTTACACCAAGTAACCAAGTAACCTTCTTTTAAGTTTTATTAATGCACATATCTACCTTACCTTCCATAATTCACCATTTAGTTTGGAATAAGGGTCGCTGTTGACATTCATCATTTAGCATGTTTAGTGACAAAACATTATGAAAGGATATTTATTAGACAGGCTTGTAGTCAATCTAGCATTAGAGTTGGCCCTGATCACTCCATCATGTGTAAGAAACGGAGTCTGTTCCAAATTATGCTCAATTGATTAGTGTCTACTCTACTTCTCAGCAGTGAGCGCGCGTGCGCGTGTCTGATTCTTGGTGGATCGTCTGCTCGATTTCATTCATTTCAGCTGCTCGTAACTCGTCCACCGTGCTCTGATGCTGCAGAAAGTGGGCAGAAATGTCTTCGTCGGAGTCTTCCACGGGTCACCATCTTACAGAATACGAGAACCAAATGTTTTTGGAAATTTTTGGTGAAGATGGTTTATTGCTTTTGGCAAGGTAATGTATGTTCCCATTTAGTTTTGTTCATTTTTAAGTTGGTCAACAAAATGAAATGTTGAACTTTTACGTTATTCATTCAGCATGCCAACCACACAGAACCAGATAGGCTAATCACCAGTTTGGTAATGATTTTCATTCAGGCTCTGTTTATATTCTATGTTAATTGTCGGTAACTAAGTAAGGTCATCCTCAACTCTAAAAAATTGAGAATTTGTTATTCTCTTGTTTTAAAAGTTGCAAAAAGTGGCATCAGCAAAATGCACTAATTTGTAATTATAGGCCCTACTTTCAATAAACAATGAAGGAAATTGATTGAAGGTCATCAATTTCTGATTGATTTAAAACAATAAAAACAACTTAAAAAACATGAACATTCAAGTTCAATTTCCTTCCTCCTGTCCTCCATGAATAAGATGACATCTTTCTGTCACAAATTGTCCACATTAATCAAGATTTTTGTCCAGCTTTTATTTGAAGACATTTTTTATCGGTTGCTTATTTTGCTTTGGTTTGTTGTTGTGTACAGAGGTTTAGGTATTGATCGAATCGCCTTACAGCTTCTAAATCTGTACTGTGATCCTGGCAACCTGGTTCTTGTATTGAATGCAACTGCATCAGAAGAGGTTAGAACAAAACAGTTTTATTTTGTAAAATTATGTATTTTTTGCCAATATGTTCTTACCTTATTTGTTTGGAAATACTGATAAAAAAGTTTATGTTTGGGGAAACACCAGACTACTCAGTGCTCCAGCTGCATGACATTGTTGAAGCTCTAGGCTGTGACATGTCTTACAAGAACCTTCAGCAAGTTATCGTTCCCTTTTGCTTTGCCTACGGATAGCACTTTTTATGAAGAGTACAGCTTACAGGCTTTGTGAAATTGGTCCCTGGTAAGCTAAGAATCAAGAAAAGTTTGGGGAAGATGCTTTTAATTAATATTAGTAAGTTTTTTAAGCAAAACGTGGATAACAATTTTTCACACTTTATCTTAAGTTAAATTATGAACTTTGACCCAACAGGAGTTCTACATTGAAGAGCTAGAGAAGAGAGGTGTGTCACCGATGCCCAAGATCATCAACAATGAGTACAGTACTCATGAAAGGTGAACTAGGAAATAAGATGAAGTCATTTGAAATATGTTGTGGCATTTGTCTTCATAAGTTCTCCAGTATTTATTTTTTCTGTTTGGATGGTAAATCATGACATTTTAAATTGTTTTTCCCCCTTGAGAAATTCAATCTAAAATTCAAATCATTAAAACTTTTCTGTTTTTTTAAAAGACGGACTAAAAATCAAATTAAATATGTGTTAAGAAGTTTGGGTTGTGGGAGTTTATCAAAGACAAATTGTTGTAAACACAAAGTACAAAGTTACTCAATATTTTCTCCCTCAGCGTTGTAGAACTTTGCAACATGAAAGTGATTATGCTGAACCATTAATGATCAAGAGTTTATATTGTTTTTTACCCTTACTCTTATGTGTGATTATAAGCACTGTATACTCACACACAATTAGTAGATAGGTATACACATTCAAACTGGGAACCTATAACAAATGGTTTAATGGATAGGGTATCCGATTGGGTGAAGGTCCGCAGTTGGAAAGTATGTTCAAAATCAATGGGAACAGTTGCCAAAAAGATAAAGTACAAACAAGCAAGTTACAATTGGAGGTCCCAAATTAGTGGCGCAATTATTTATGTAGCTCTCTTAGATTCATGAGAGATTTGAAATTGACTTTTGTTTCAATAAACAATTATTTTACCTCATCCTATTTTTCAATTCAGGAAAGATATTTACCTTCAGGGAGGAGTGCTGTTTGTTACCTCTAGGATCCTCGTTGTTGACATGTTGACAGATCGGCTGCCCATCAATCTGGTCTCTGGGGTTTTAGTGTTCAAGGCACACAAGTAAGTTAGAGATACGTTTAGTTTAGTAAAGAGTTCATTCATATCCATTCATTCTTAACTTCTAAAACATACTTCTCTGGAGCATTGGTACTGGGATGCATTCTACTCTGGTGAACAGTCCAAAAGTTGACCAACTTAATTACTCACACGTTTTTAACCTGAAATACCTTTTGCACACAAGGCATTTGTAAAATATAAGGCAAATGCCATGTCTAGATGAGGTGTATGTTAGCCAACTCGTAAAACAAGCTAACAAAAGCAGTGACGTGTCCATGGAAATGAGAGTAATCAAGACTTTCCTAAAAAAAAAAAATAATCTTCAAATTCCGATTGTTTGTTCCTTGTGTAAAATTATAATAGTGCATGTGCATGATCGTAATTAGTAATTTTTAAGAGAGAGAAGATGAGAAAATATTGACCAACACATGGAGTAATCGTTATTGATTCTGCAAAATGATTGGTCAGACAAATTGACGCAAACGTGCATACAGCTTTTTAATGCATTCTGGTACAAATTGTTTTAAATCGTGACGCACATTTTTGTAAACTGATCCCGCAAACGTTCATCAGAGTGGAATGAACCCTGGCTGTTGGTATGAACTTTATGATCCAGTGAGATTTCAGATTAAAACTAAAAGTATATTTATTTATTTATTAATTTTTGTTGTTGCAATTTTTGAACATTTTTGTTAGAAAATGTGCTCATAGCTCATTTTCATCCCTTAGCGAATAAAAGAAAAAAATAGCTGTTTTGGTCTGATAGATAAACAAGGAAGGTAGTGGTAGCACTTAAATACTAACTTATTACATAAAACTGTATACACTTTCTTAGCAACAATTACTTCATCAGATGCAACTACATTTGCATCTGATGAAGTAGTTGTTGCTATTAAAGCTTATGCAGTTTTTTGGTGTAATTATTTAGTCTTTAAGTGCTACCACTACCTTCCTTATTCCTTAGAAAGAAATGAATGGAACAAAGCTTACATCCAGCTTTGTTGAAAACAAATTTCTTGAAATGTTTGCTCTTAGAAAATGTGTCAATAAATTTTAAGAAAATTACCGTAGAATGTGGTCTTCATCTATGAACAAAAGACTTCTAAAAATGCAGCGATTTTCTAGCATTTGTTTTGACTGGGATTATTTTCCATTTCAGGATCATAGAGTCTTGCCAGGAAGCATTTATTCTCCGTTTGTATCGTCAGAAAAACAAGACTGGATTCATCAAAGCCCTGTCTGATCAACCCCAAGCTTTTGCTTCAGGGTTATGTCAACTAGAGAGGGTCCTTAAGAATCTCTTCGTTCGTAAACTCTTCTTGTGGCCAAGGTGAAGTTACCATGTAACTATTTGTCAATAATGAACACTCATTGATTTCCCAACAGGTATGCAGAGTTAAGAATATGAGACCCATTTTATGTAGCACTTTGTAAGGTTTTACAAGGTGCTGTGTTGCAATCTGTAGGCAACCATGCCAGAAACACATATTCAAACAGTTGCCCCTTGTTAAAATGCACAATTCTTGTGTTTTCTCCACTTGTAAAATCAAAGTTTGTGGAAACCCAATGTTCCCCAAAATTGTTTAAATTTGCACTGGACCTACATGGTCTGTTATAGTCCATGCATAGAGCTTGCAGACCAAATGTTTCTTCATGTAAAGGGAAAGGCAGTTTATCATTGAGTGAAAGGTGTACATCCACAAGGGGTACAAGAGCCATGGAGTATTAAGGCTTTGGTATATTTTCTATGGGAATTGTGTTTATTGTTTTTAATGGAAGATCAATAAATTGCATTGGCAGCAATGTCTTCAATGTTTTTTTTTACTACATTTTGTATGCATAGATCTTGATAACTTCTGGTTCCGTTTTTCATGTAGATTTCATGCCTCAGTCACAGATTCCATGGACAAGCACAAGGTAGGTTAATTTCTAATAAGGCTGCATCTGAATTGGTGGCTACAGCTCCTGCTTATTATTGTTGCTAAGGACGTCCTATAGGCCTACTTAAATACATGATGGTGCAGAAATCTAGCCTTAGCCTTTAATAGCTGTAGCCACAAATTCAGTCAGCCTTAGTAAAAGAAAAACTGCAAACATGCAGCCTTTACAAAGATCATATTTAGGAAGTTAAAGCCGTAAAAACATTCTCCACTATTGAAAAAAATACCAAAACTGATTTGTTTAATGTTTGATGTTGTTTTGTTTTGCCCAAATTAGCCAGATGTTGTTGAGATTCAACTGAAGTTAAGTCCTTCCATGCTAGCCATCCAGACGGCCATATTGGACATCATTGCCGCTTGCATAAAGGAAATTCAAAGGTGTAACCCAGCGGTAAGAAAGCTCTTCTTTTCTCTATGAAAATCTTTTTTTTGTGTTTATTAGTGTAGAGGTTTGGAGTCAGCCAAGTCCTGGCCTTGCTGGTTGTGATGCGTGTGCTTTTTAATAAGATATTGTGAATGTTCTCCTGAAAATAATTTTACAGATTAATTTACTATTAATGAGGTGATCTTTTTAAAACCTGTCATAGTGCCTTCACTAGTACTTCCCTTGTTATTTGGGCTTTAAGCATTCCTGACTCCAGTGTTGTAACCAAGTGATTTTTTCACAAGTCAAGTCAATAAGTCATATTTGCTCAAGTCAAGTCAAATCATGAGTAAATTTTGCTCAGGTCAAGTCAAGTCGCAAGTCAATGAAATTGGCAACTCGAGTCTGACTCCAGTCCAAGTCACTGACTCGAGTCAACAACACTGGAATCCTCAACTTAGCAGTTAAATGACTGGTATTTGAACCCACCGATGACACTGCAATCACACTTGACTTCTCGGACACAACATGCTATTATATTTGAGAAAATGTTTTTTAGCGCAGGTTGAAATTTTGTTCTGTTTTTTTTATGCTTGTGTTCTTGAGCAGGACATTTTATGACATTGAATACTCTGAACTTGGAATGGAATGATAAACCAAAACTCAAATGTACTAGGATGTTGGTTCTTGTTATTAAAGAACCAATAGCATTTACGGGGAAGAGCTTGGCTTGTTTTGATGACAGCAACCATTCTTGTGTGTATGTTTTCTCAGGCGTCCAAGCTATTGTGATTATGTTCACATTTGAGGTATCTTTGATTTAATTTGTCAGATTAATATAGAGTGTAGAAACTGCAGATGCATTTAGAAATGGAGTCGGTGATCATATGTTGATAAATAGAGACAGTGATCACATAATTGATAAAAACCTTTTTTGGATTTGGGTTTTTATTTTTCAGTTAGACAGCACAGAGGTGACAGTTGAGTCAGCTATTGGTCGAAAATCCCTGGAGCAAGCCATCCGAAGACAACTTCAACCACTCTGGCATCAACTGGTAAGAAATCCTCATCTCCTAAACTTACAGCATTCAAATCTATAGAACTACATTTTCAGTTTTGTAAAGATATCAAACAAAATAATTTAAAATTTACCCAGTCAGTTTCCCTTGTGGTTTATAATTTGATATTCGATATAAAAAGTTGCCATCCCTTATGGTGATCCCCTGGCTGCCGCTTCCCAGGTTGTATCGTTTACTTGGGTATGATCCCTGGTTACACGGCAGTTCACGGTTGAATGGCTTCTGACTGGCACCCCCAGAACAAAGATATTGACAAATTAGGCAGACCGCCAACATAGGGCTAGATAGCTCAGTTGGTAGAGCGCCGGCACATTAATACGGAGGTCGTTGGTTTAAATCGCGCTCTAGTCAAATTTTCTTTGTTCAACCCAAAATCATTTAAAATTTACCCAGTCAGTTTCCCTTGTGGTTTATTTTGATTTGATATCAAATTGTCTATGGAAAAATGTATATATCAAGTAATAAACTAACAGGGAAACTGACTGGGTAAATGTTTAAATAATTTTGGGTTCAATAAAGAAAAGTTGGGTTGAGCAGAACTTGAACCTGCAACCTCCAGATTAACGTGTCAGCGCTCTACAAACTGGCAGTTGGCAATTTACATAGGGCTAGATAGCTCAGTTGGTAGAGTGCTGGCATGTTCCTCCCTAGGCCGTAGGCTCAAGTCTTCACAACTCAATTTTTATCTGTTCAACATGAAACATTTTTATATATACCAAAGCCAAAAGACTTTCATTATGAACGAGCCATCTTGCCTTTTCTCTCATTCAAACCAATGTAACAAAACTGAGGCTAGAAAGAGAAAATAGTCCGGTCCCTGTGAGTATAACAATAATCAGTATTTGTTATTGCTGCTTCATACAGGGATTATTGCAAATGCAGCTTAGCATAAAGATCATGGTCTCTGTGTAAAAAATGGCCTTACAAATATTAAAGTAACTACAAGACATTTTTTGCTAGATCTTTTCAAATGTGAGGATTTCAATTTATGGTTTTATTTCTTTCTCTCTATTTCAAGACCTCTACCACCAAGCAACTTGTGGCTGATCTAAAACTTTTGCAAATGCTGCTGTAGTAAGTGTCAACTGTTTGTCTTTTATGAATGAAAGTTCAGTTTTAAAATAACATCGCAGTAATATTGCTTGAAACTACAAGTGTCCTTGCAGTTAAAGGAGGAAACCCCAAAACTGTCATTGAATTCAAACATGCAATTAATTACAGTCAAATCATGAGAAATAAATTTGATGTTTCAATTTTTTCCCTACAGCTATCTGACCCAGTATGACAGCGTCACATTTTACAATTTTCTAAAATCCCTACGGTGAGTGAATGTTTACATTTGATATTTTACTGTGAATTTGTAGCTGATCAGTCTTCTTTGTATTTTACTTTTAAAAAATCAATTTATGTCGATTGTTTTTTGGTTTATTTTTATTTCTCTCTGTCTCTGTCTCTCTCTTAAGAACAAATGAAAAAATGGT
>JAUELU010000013.1:6730845-6742600 GCA_032357145.1 Evasterias troschelii
TTTCATGTATATGTTGGGATACACCAAGTGAGGATACTGGTCTTTGAAATTTACCAAAAGTATAAACTCCCTTTAAAAGAAGTTTTTTGGGGTTTTTTACTTGACTATAAAACAACTGTTTTTCAGACACTTCTATTTTGTTGCCATGAAATCATATAAAATTTTGATTTTTTAAATGTTGAAAGAAATTTATTGTTAACATGTTTAAGAAAAAAAGCTTATACAACATGTACAATCTGAAATATGTTATGGAGATTACAGTTTAGAGAGAAAACTCTTTGTCAGATCAGATGTTAGCCGCAAAAGGAAAAGCACTGCATTTTGCTAAGTTCAAAACAAATAACTTAAGTTGCCAACATTTGCATCTTGTAATCAGGAAGATTGTGTCAAACAATGAGGGAGATAATTATAATTCCATTCAACGTCATAGGGACAAAGTGTCCTTAATCAGGGAATTTTTCAAATTTGTTCATCAGAACATTGAAAGATTGGTTTATTTTCAGGGAACTTTCTGTATAATTGAAGTCTTGCACTCGGCAATGCGCTCTGTGCCCAGTTTCAAAAGGCTGTTTTTTGTAAGCAAATATAGCAGACAAATGCAAGTGTAAGTGCAAGTTTATTTCATAAAGAATCAAGATGATTCATCAACAATGGATATGCATTGTTGAGTCACTCATCTTCTTTCAAGAAACGTCAGCAAGTTGGTGTGCCTTTTGCTTTGTTTATAGTAAGCAGTGATTATAAATAAGAAAAAGTATCATGAGTCGCTGCCAAGCATAAGGTATTTGCTTACAGGCTTTATGAAATTGCTCCCTACACATGTACATACCTTTGGGGGGGAAGCAGTTTACAGCTAAGTCTTTAGTAATTATCAGAAAGACTGATCAGCACTATGGTAATTTTTGAATTTTCTAGAATTGACTTTGTATCAATTTTGTAATATTGGGACTTGACAATCTGATTTTTACTCTGTTAAAACCTTGTGGTGGTAAATATTTTTATTTTAAAGTAAACATTGATTTTTGCACTGAACAGTGATTTAGGTAGATATCAAACAAGAACAACAGCAAAAGAATACATTGTTTTATTTTGGTGTATGTATGTTTTTGTTAAAATGTTTTCCACTAGCAAGTGTTGCCAAGGGTGTTGCTCTGGACATCTTATACTTCATCACATGATGACCTGGTGATCTAGCCATAGCCACAGCCCTAGCCGCCAATTTAGACAGGTCCTCAGACTGTGTCTAAATTAACAGCTTTGGCAGTTGCTATGGCCAGAATGCTGTAAAGGCATCTTTATTGCTGTTGTAGCAGCCAGCAGCAGTAGTCCTAGCTGTAGTCACTTGTTTCTGATGTTCATGTTGTTTAAAGTCTTTGTAAAATAATCCTATAAATGAGGTTGACATATTTGTGCCAAGTTAGCTGTAATACAAGTTTGCTGGTGGATACATTGGTTATCCCGTGTGTTCTCATGGAGTACCAGAAAATATTGTGCTAAGCTGCATCCCAAATAACAACTCCGCATTCGTTCTTGGGTACATTTGTGGGTTAATACTAGGACAATTTTTTGATGCATCTATTTACAGTTTAAAAAGAACTAAAGTTAGGAATCAGCATTACTTTTTAGCGTTTTATTGTTTAAAAATTGCCAAATTTGAACAACTTATCCTTATATGCTTTGAGTTTAATTTATTGCAAAGCAGCCAATTTTTATGAACTTGTGTTTGTAAATATATTAACATTTTAAAAGGTTGCTTATTTTGAGATATACATGTACTTGATCATTGTTAGTCAAATTATCTTAATTAGTGCAGCTCCCTTTGAAAAGAACTTAAATGGAAAGTACCCCATGTGTTTTTGAGAGATTTAACTAATTCCAATACTCCTGTTTTTCATAAAACACAATTGTCAACCAACTTGGAAAAAAACTGTTTGATGTTTTGTCAAGAAATTTGTTCACATTCATATACAAGCCTACTACAATCACAGCAATCAAAATCAACAATGGTCAATTTTAGGTCTTCAAATACCAGAGTTATTTCCTTGAATTTAGACCAAAATAATTATCTAGAGGATTGGTATTGGTGTAAACTTCATAGTCAGTGAGCTTTCAGAGGGAAACTTTTCTTTAGACGATTGGTGAACTTTATAATCAGTAAATGTATATATTGAAATTTGTTGATAATTACAAATCACGTACTTTGTTTTAAGTACTAAGAAGCCAATATTGATATTTACTGCACTGCCATCGTCTTGATCATGTTCCCCATGTTCTCAAGCAATCATGAATAAAGATTGTCTTCAGAGCAGTCATGGGACAAGACTATTTTTCGTTGGCTGCATTGATTTCAACGAAAGAAAAAAGATGGTTTCTCCATATGAACTATCTTAAGCTATTGCAATTTGAAGAGTGCCAGTTGTTTTGTTTATGTGCAATTACAATCACCATCAACACTCATGTGATTTTAAAATATTAACCCAAAATATCGCCAGATGTTAAAGTATACTTTGTTTTAATTAATACACTGTACTTAGTTAGATGCTTTGTAATAAAAAGCAACACAATGTTGAAAACAACCAAGAGCAAAAGCTTTGGTCGTTGTTCTTAGACACGTAATCTCCCAATTAAAGATAACATTTACTAAAGCTGTAATTTTGACCTTGTCATAGAGACAAGTCCACAGTCAACTAAACGATGTATAAACTTAACTTTCCATCACAGCACAGCAGTTGAAATGACCAAAGCCCACTTTCACAGAACTCAAAGCTGCTTAGGCACAAAAAGTACCCAAGCACACAATAATGATGCTCACCATTGCAACTGCTTTCCTGCTTAATTTTGCTTACCATAAAGTTTTTAAGCACTATTGTCTACTTAAGCAGTTATATGACATTGGACTCTTGGAACTGCTGAAACCCGACAGTTATGTTTGTTGCTTGGTATAATTTTTCAAGATTGTTTGGAAAAAAAAAACACATTAAATTCTATGGTTACGAGATTTGAAGACTATTTTGTAGGTTTTATTATATTTTGATTTTATTACAAATAACTACTTTACATCATAATCCCTAATGCCCCTCTTCCTATGTCTCTGTTCGTTATTGGCTATGGTGGTCCTTGATTACAGTATTCCAGCCACCCAAGTTTACAACAAACCCATAGAAATAGAACCCAGAGAACGTTGAACTCGACCACCCTCTGTGTCGTCTGTGTATGGCAAAATGATCGTCATGTGACACGCGTGTATGGCAAAATGGCAACACACATAGACCGTTTCTACGTGTTTTTCACTGGCTTATCACTGACAAGCCTCGCTACCATGGGCAGGGCGCCGTAACACCCGGCGTACGTCTCTAGCCATACACGCATTTTTAAAAATGGCGTACGCGCATCCATAAAACTGGTCTCACAACGAAATCGCACACACAATGACACACACAGCGTTCTTCGGGTTCTATTTGTATGAACAAACCTTATCTTTGCATCTTGGTTCTTCACATGTTGCATTATCTGGTTCTCTAAGATCAAACGCTGCTACCACTCTACAATAGTGAACCGTTCCCACTGTCTTTGTGGACAGAGATCATTCAAATACACAGCTCCTGCACTCTTGAACCGGCTTTCAACACACTAGAACCAAACTCAATAGATCTGTTCTAGAGTTCACTCAAAACATCTGCTTTAGAATGCGACTTTTAAACATTTCTCCTGCCAGTTGTTTCACTTCTTCTTGTGAAGTTTTTGTATGCGTTGTTTTATTTATGTTCATTAAGTAAGTTTCATGCCTTTGTAGCGCATTGGGGTCTTTGGACGGAATGCACTTCACAAGACTGATTTATTGTTGTAGGTTTTCCCGACCAATTTCAACAAAAATCCTTCATTTTAAAATGAATACTCCGTTGAGTCAGCTATCAACAATCTAAAGGAGTATTTCAATTTCACCAGTTTAGCATTCACTGATCAAACAAGATCATTTAATTTGATTAGGATGCAAGACTCATTCAATTTCGTTAAAGCCAGCAGCAAGAGCTGATCAACTATTCAATTTCATCAAGTGGTAAAAAAAAATTACTTATGAGTGTTAAAAGTGTAGTCTTGAATGCCTATAAATGAAATAGAATGACTGAAAGGAATCTGAATTGAGAAAAACAAAATAATGTGTGCACGAAAACAAAATTGAATGAATTTGTAGCTAAGAAGAAACTCACTTTGAGTGGATTAGGGAAAATGCGTGTGAATTTGAAGCGTGTTAATAAAATTGTTTGAGATTTAGCTGAAATCGGCCGGGAAAACCAATATTATCCATAAACTTGGGTCTTTCCAAGTTGGTCTACTCTTCTACAGATTCCCCATGGTTCAGAAGGAAACTTCTGGTTTTCACCTCAGGGTAAGATTCTACTTTTATTAGAATCCACAGTTTCTTTCGTATGTGTAGTGCCATTTTCCTCTCCATGAAGGATGTCAGAGAACCCTTTGATGGGGACTTGGGAGCAAAGTTTGATTTTCTTTCTTGGAGGTGGTTTTGCTTGTTTCACCGGCTGCTCTGAGATGTGCTCTTTCTGATTCTCTTTTCCTTTTATGTCTTCTGTCTCAAGCTCTAATACTCCTAAATCTAACCACTTTCTGTCCTGCTTTTTTTGTTGAGTTGAGTGTTTCATATCACAAGATGAATATTGCATGGTTAGTTCTTTGTTGAGTGTGGACAGCTCATCATCCAAGGCATTGACCTGCCCACAGCTTGCTTGTGTACTTTGTCTGGCAACCTTTAACCTTTTAACCCTCTCCTTGGTTACAAGGTCAGCTTTATGCTTGTCCTGGTTACTGCTCATTGTTGCAACAAGTTGTACAATGGGAAAGTCATGGACTTTTGTTATTGGTTTAGTGGACTTTAAAATGTTCGCCAGTCTCTTCTGCGTTCTTCCATCTGAAACAAAAAATTATCATGGTATTGGAAGGGTTATCAATAAACTAAGAGCATAACATATTACTCAAAAACACTTATAGCGAGTGTAAAACCCAAGGAAATATGAATTGAATTTTATTGGTTAAGTAAAAAGGAGAGAATTCTGCGCTTGCAATCACCATTACTTGCAGGGCAAGCGCCAACGTTCAACGCTGGCTGTGTAACCGAGGATTGAAAAAATAACATTTATTATAGCACTAGCAAAAATACCCTGCTAACCTGAAATACGCTTGATGTAAACACAGAATTCCCTGTAGAGCCATGAAATTGGGCCAGATTAAAAGCAATATATTTCTTCCTAATGGTATAATGTATGGCCACATCCAAATAGATGGCTTGGCTGTGGCTTAGGCCAAATCACAACAAATTCCTGTCTTCACTGTTGAATTTGCAATCAACTGCCATAGCCATAGCTGTAGCTGAAGCCATAGCCACTTCATTCGGACATGGCCTAACAGCACTTTTTACTTACAAAAACATGCTGCTTTTGCAGACCCAAGTCTGTAGCTAGCCTTGCTCTTTTCTCTCTGCATACATTTAGTGCTTGATTCTCTCCACTGCTCTACCAATGGCAAGGCCCATCCAAAATTCTTGATGGGTTGAAGAAAGGGCTCAGTAGTCGATGTTGTAGAAATGAAACGGTTTTCCAGTTTCAACTTTTTCTTTAAATTGTTTATACCCTCCGACTGGAAAATCAAAAGAGAGTGTGAGAGTTAGTTTATATTCTTTCAAAAAGGAGTTTAAAGGTCGGGTCATAATACTTTGGTCATGACCCTGACCAAAATATTGTGTAATTTCTTCCCAAAAGCTTACTTGTTATAAAGATAGTAATGGCAGTAAGCATCATATAAAATTATGCCGTCTGAAATGTCCCAGTTGATGAGAAATCCAAACAAACTTTTGAATATGAGAAACAATTCATGCATGAATCATTTCTCAGATTTCTGAAGGTTTGCGTCTGTCTGCGAATGCTGAGGCCAGTTATGCAGTTGGAACCCGCTGTCACCTCTCTAAATGTAGATTGATTTGACTTTCTTGTGAAAATACTGTGATAGATTTTTGCTTTTTTCAAGTAGACACTGTATACAGCTGAAGCTTTCAGCAAGTAGACACTGTATACACTTTAACTTTCACATGTGATTTTTATTTCTGTGGTTGTATCTTTCTTTATAATTTTGCCTATAAAGGCCACCGCATTCGACACAAGGAGCTGGCAGTCCATCACACCATCTTGTGGGAGCCAAATCAGGGAACTGGCAGAAGGGGACGGCGGCGAGCCTTATTCATCGACACTTTGCGGCGGGATGTTGGCCTCAGTGACACAGGGGAGATGAGGACCCTAATGCTGGACAGGGAAGAGTGGAGGGCTGCAACCAAGTCCTGAGTTGGTGTAGTATAGACTACGCCCCCTCGCATCACATCGCGTCGCATAATTCAGCATTACACTTTATTTTTTCAAGGTTTGAAAACAAAACAGCCTCAATTACTTACTGAAATGTTGCAGCCAGACAAATCAAGTGATCTTAGCGAAGTGAATACAGTGAGGAACTGACATGCAGACTTGTCACTTATAGATTCATTACCTGTAGAAAAAAAGTTGTAAAACAAATATAATAGTTCCCTGTCTTTCATGTCTGAAACTGAACACTACAATCATTTATCAGCACTCTGTGCTAATTCTAAAAGTGTTAAAGTTTTATGTTTACTTGCCAGTACTGTAGACTAGTGCAGTTTGGCGCACTGATGATGCGGTGATTGCTTAAGAGGCGAACTATTTGTCTGACAGCCAGGTATTTTGAGCAAAAGATGTCATTAGTGTGAAGCGCTATTGTAATAGAATTCATCCACCTGAACTTGATGCACAGCATTATTGGTTTGGTATGAAATATTAATCAAATCCCTGAAACCAGCTTCTGGACTTAGATAGAATTGGGGTTGTGATAAGATTAAAGTTTTATACAAAAAGTGGAAATGGCCTCACACTTCAAGCCTAGCAGAGTCTGTGAAGGCAATTGTCATACAGGGCTAAGTTTACAAACAACTTGGAGGCAACCAACTGCAATGCATGCAAAAGGAACATTTCGGTAATACAACATACATTTGTCTACTAGTATCTTACTGTCCCCAATATAACTAATTGATATGTGAATGTTCTTCTTTGAGAATGCCTGGAAGTAGTTGTCTGTAAATTGCCCATTGTGACATGACCCTAAAGTCCTTTGAAAATACTGCAAGTGTCGAATCGCAAGGCCTTTACCACTTTGCAACAGCTCGTTCCTTTTTTGTTTCTTTTTTGTTGAGGTTTTGAAAAAATCTCAAACCCAGAAGTTTCCAGGGCAGATCTGCTTCCATTTTACCTGCCAAGTCAAGGCTGAGCAATCGGCGTGGTCCCCTGTCCATCACTCTAAGAGGTGTTGTCAGTCTCCGTATGCCAGCATCAGTCAAGTCATTGCTGGCTAATCCAAGCCGTGTCAAACTGTGATAAGAAAAAGAGAAATAAAACAGAAAAAAAACACATATGTTTGGATGAGAGTTAAACTAAGGTCATCTAAGGCAAGGTTATTATACACTTGCCTTCTTCAATTCTTTGCTCTATTGACGATTTTCAGTCAGCCATCTTATCTACTAAAACAGCAATTTTAAACAAAAGAGAGCACAATTAATAAGAAACCTTTAAAGAAACATGCATGCAAAGGATCAGCACTGCATGTATTTTTTTTTAAAATGTTTAATTGGGGTAAGGTTCCTGTTGAACATTCAACTGATGACTCACCAGTTCAAATTTGCAATAATCGGGAGAATCTCGCTGTCATCCCCAAGGCTACATCCTCCGACTTCCACCTCAGACAGCACCACGCAGAGTGCATTATATTTGAACAGCTCGTCAACAGCCAAATGATGCTCCTTTAGATTGATGCTACGTAGAATTTTGTCTCCATAAGCTTCACAGAAAAGCTCCACTGCTTGTGGGCCGAGTTTGCCGAGGAGATGAGCAGCGTCAAACAGCTGGGATCCTACAATCTCCGGAAACCCAGTGAGAGAATCTACAAGGGTGATGTTGGCCGCCACAAAGTCTAATGTCATGTCATAGAGTTTGCGTGGAGTTCTAGTGGTAGAATTGTTGGCTGTAGTATTTTCTATACTGAAGGTAGGTTGGTGTAGATCCAGAATCCCTTGCCTGTCAAAGGGTGTGCCTGATCTAGTCGCACCCAAACCAAGTGGGGAGCGGAGTTTGCCACCCTCTCGAATGTAGAATGGGCCGGGGTCATTGAACTGAAGAACAGCATCGGCGGGAAATGCTTCAAAGGTCATGACTTTTTTGTTGACAGTTCCCCACTTCCTGTGTTCCTAGAGTCTAATTCTGATTGAGCCTGGATGGTCGCGTTGCAGTCTCTAACTAAACAACTGATATGTATTCTCAATCAATCTGACCAATGTCTGTGCATGGAGGTAGAATGGGGTCTGTCAGTGACAGGTGTCGGTACTACAGTAGATGATCATTGCTGTTTGCAACCAGTTACACTTAAACTTACAGATAAATAAAACAATGTCACAAGCCCTTGGTTTGATTTTTAATGATACTGCAGGAAGTTAACTGATGAATAGCATCATGATCGTTGTAGCACTTTTTTAAAACTCTAAGTCTAACTTGTTAGTGTTACGTTACCACAAGTTTATGGTTTACATTGCGCTGAGGCCTACAAATACAATACATAGTTTTAGTACATTTCACACCCCATAACACACACGACTATGGTCCCATAAATAGGGCTAGGTAGTAATAGTGTAGTAGTACGTAGTACAGTAGTACTAGTACGAACTGGATTGCAAAATTCATGGGGCTAAAACTAATACGTCACGCAGCACATTATCTGACAGTGACATTTGTTGTTACAAACACTCAGTCACTATCCATACATTCAGACTGAAGTATCACAACAGTCCCCATTCTCGAAACTGGCACAGTCTTAACCGGTAAAATCATCAACATTCCTAAGGAACGTCCTTAATTCTGTACATCAAATAATAATATGAAATGAAACCCGACAAATACTCACGAATTTCAACATTCGCGCGAAAGTTTTACCAAGCACTGTTGATTTGTATCGCGCCCTCTGTAGTTCTGTTTTAAGCTTCTTGCTCGAATAATACTATCAGAGCCCTGAATACTATTGTTTAACTACCCCCTCTACCTTTTGGGCAAAGGTATGTCTCATAGATTCTCAATAATTTTATGCTCTTTGACTGGAAAACATTCTGACTTTTCTTAAAGTCTATGGTCTTGCAGACCTACGATTGTGTAAGAGTTCTCATTTTAAGATAACTGCTGTCTTTCCTACAACCATGGCCGGGCCAGGGTACGGGTGTTACTGCATTTATTTTACGCCGACCTGCCCGTGCCCAATTTACTGTTTCACACGTTCACCTTGCACATTACAGAAAAATTCCTTTTTGAAGACGCCAGTTGTGTCAAGATGTATTTGATATTGAACAGAAAGACCTTACTCACCAGACGTAGGTTAAAATAAATTCAATATTAACGTAAAGAAAAGAGATGATAAACTCAGGGAAAAGTCTGGAAGATTATTCAATTTCCGATATGATAGTCTGGGGAGATGCACAACATGATAGCTTTGATTTATCCCATGGTTTTCGTACAAAAAGATAGGCCTATGTCTTATTCTAACACTTTCACTAAAATTGAGAAACTTCTGTGTGACTTTATGAATCAACTGCAACTGACTGCAAAAAGGTCGCTGTCAAACCTCAACTACATCGGCATTATGCCAGGGAGGTGACGGCAGTGCAAAGTGAGACCGTTACGAAGAATCTAATTGGAAATAAACTCATAAAAATTATATATTGAAATCAAGTGATGGTAAATTTTGTACTGACGCCGTTATTAATTTTGGCCTAGCCTATACCCCCCCCCATTGACCTCAAACGACCTTTGAACTTGTCGAAACTGGCCATCTCATTGTTATAGTTTAGATAACATTCTTGACGTGAATGAAACCCGGATATTTGCTTAGTTGATAGGAATTAATAATTTAATGATTAAACCCATTTTCCACCCTAGGGTTAACGTCAAGCTATCAATCTCAATGGAGGGGGGGGGGGGGGGGGGGGGGGGGCCCCCCCCCCCCCCCCCCCCCCCCCCCCCCCCCCCCCCCCCCCGCACCGGCCATAACCAAAATTCCACCAACACACACCCGCCCCCATCTCGAGCCCTCAAAAGAGACGCTTGTTTCCACCGCCCTTGTCTTGTAAACCTTAACATTATTTTCCAATTATATTTCCATGCTTCGACCATTTTTTCTATCCCCCCCCCCCCACACACTCACTCAATTCACGGATGTCTGGATGAATAATATGGGACTGTGCATAAATTTAACAAAATTTGTTCATGATTTTGAACTGTATCTTTGTAGTCATTCCAAGCATGGGTGTATTAGAAAAAGGATTGTCTCCACCAAACAGTGTAATACGCGTATTGAAACCGCCTTCCGTGAGCTCCCCTTTTGCTGGATGTGTAAAATGTGTGGGGGGGGGGGGGGGTGGGTGCTGCTCGGAAGGTTAAGGGGGAGGCGGGCGGTGGGGGCAGAGAGACATTTGCCCGTATTTTTACACAACAGACAAGAATAACGAGTGAAAGTATTTGTTGCTTTCTTTCTGTCTATTTTCTACTTCTTCTTGCTGCGTCCGGATTTCCCCCACTGTTTTTACCCAATTCTGGGAGAGGACAGTCCCCATAATAACATGCCTATTAGTATTATTGCCTAATGGCTGGTTTCAGTATTCTGTGAAGAGTATTGTTTTCGATCAACCTTTCTGTTCATTTTTAGCAAAACCTGCAGGTGACAACAGCTCTTTATTTATTAATTGATTTTTGAGTGGGCAAGTATTTTTAAATAACCCAACACGTCATATACAAAAAAAAGTAACGCGTTACTAAAGCCGGCGGTTTGCCATCTGTCAATTTCCCATCATAATTTATCAAAGTTAGGCCTACTGATAAAAATTCAAACAACTTTTTACATTTTTCTGGAATTATTTCTACAAAAGGTTATCTTATAATTATGTTAAGTTGTCGGGTGTTTTCTTGAAAAGGTGTGTCAGACACCGAGGGGTTGGGGAGAGATTTGGTATAGCATACACTTTTCATGAAAATGAAATAAAACAATGTTTGTTCATTCTCGGAGAGAAATGCGAAAGAAAGGCGGCATTTAACTTTTAACCGCTAAATTCGTTAAAACCGTTAAAACAATAATTGAACCAATAATCATGACCCCACCTAGTTTTAGGATGACCTCTAAATAGCCTCCTCCCTTATAACCCACCCTAGCTTGTACCCCCCCCCCCAATTAAAACGGCGAACCATTGTCAATGTGTATGAAACTGGAACACTGTGAAAGGGAGGGTTCAAGGTTTCAAATGTTATTGCAATCCTAAGCCACGCGGTGTGTGTGTTAAGACGGACTTTGTGACACAGAAATCTTTTAAGATCACCATATTATACTGGAAATTAAATTACCCATGTAGTCTAGAACTGATCCAACAGGTGCAAACCCGTAACCGGGAATTATTTTAAGGGGGATATGAATTGGGGGTGGGGGTATGAATATTATGAAAGAAATGTGTACATCGGAGCTTTAGCGCCCCCCGTCGCTCATCAGCGACGCAGCCCATGTGGGATTTTGTTGCAATTCTTAAAAATGTTTTGGGTGGACTTTTTTGTGGGGCGGGGGGGGGGGGGGGGGGGAGTTTGTTTTGTTTTTTTTTTTTGTATTT
>JAUELU010000013.1:6745231-6760721 GCA_032357145.1 Evasterias troschelii
GGGTGGGATGGGGTGGGATGGGGTGGGATGGGGTGGGATGGGGTGGGATGGGGTGGGATGGGGTGGGATGGGGTGGGATGGGGTGGGGAAGTCTCTCCACCACCTTTATGGTATACTATTGAAAGTTTGAGCGTAACACTGTGCCTGTGGTGCACACCACGGTCTGCATCATGCTCGTTTTTATGGTGGACCGGTGTTGACCATTGTGATAACTAATTATTAGGAAGTGATCGGCGATAAAATTGTCTAGGCGTTATTTACTTTCATGAATTTTATCTGGAAGTACACTTACATAAACTCCCTGTATACACAACCTGAGTAAACATGACCAGATAACAAACGGTAGGAGGCCCCTGTAAAATGTCAAACAAATACAAAACTCCAGGCAGGGCACATCTCTATTGATTCCTGATCGAAAGTTTGCCTGAAAAGGGGTTTATTTGTGTCTGTTTGTTGATGTCCTAGGCCTAGTTCAAAAGTTACGCCGAATATTATTGGGAAATCCATGATGGCCGCCAAGATGGCCGCCAAAGACTCAACGGGATAATATTTAATTATATAGACCTTTCTTTTGCAACGTCACAGCCGGAGCTTTTGCCAACCCAGGTTGGAAAAGTATGGAAAGCCATAATTGCAAATCAAAAACAGATTGCCACAGTTTGCATCAATGTTACACAAAATATTAACAATAGTGTTGAATTTGTTGGAAACAAATTAACCAATTATGGTAGGCCTAGGTATTTCAGTTCATGAATCTTTACAGAAAATGTTGAATTTTGTCACAATTCTTTTTGTTTGTTTTAACACGATTGAATGTTTAGCTAACATTCGGCCGACCATGCCAACCGGCGCACTTTGTTTATCAACAATGAAAAGGTCTTTAGATGTTCAAACCGGTACAAATTCAATTTTTTACAATTCGTATTAGCCTTTGTACCATTCATTCACCGGTATCGACATTGTCAATGGGGGCGCTGTCGATGTAAACAAAGTGATGTCACCCGAACAAGTTGCCGCCCGGCAGCAGCAGGCAGGCACGCAAACCTCGAGCCTGATCCTGTGGAGCGTAACGAGATAACTGTCCCCAAGATATGTAATTTGAAACATTAAAAATAAAGAGCAAAAAAACAAAATTATGAATTCTAAATGCTTTGTCATTGACATCATAATTAAAAGTTGAACCCATAATTTCGAGAACGCTACTTTTATAATGCAAGCCCACACTGCGCCGCGCGCTGCCCGCAAGCTTCCAAGCGCGCACGCGCAAGTTAATGTGCCAGTTATTTTCCATCATGAGGGTCGGCTGATTGATACTAGTTTAGGTGATCTAATAAATGAGTATACTATTAGTTTACCCTTTTTTACAACAATATATTTGGAATTAGTTTGAAAATTAATAGCCAATTCTAGAAATAAAAAAATCTAGCAAAACTTTTACAAACGCAACTGTGAAAGTACAGTTTTAGAAAATCTATTTGTTCATAAATACCTTTCTTACAAATGGTATCGTCCATAGTTTTGTTGGAAAGAGGCCAACAAATTCTTGCCGGTTCGTACGTCACTGGCTTTCATGAATATTCAAATAGTTGTATACAACTCACGGCCGGCCGCATGGTGGTGGTACACACACACAAGGAAGGGTAGGCAAGTAAATCATAAATTTTGATCGACCACACACAAAATCTAAACCAAGGGCCATTCGAAGAATTCCTCGATTCTGGAGCAGGTTTTTATCTAAAAATGTCACCATCAGAAAAAGAGAAGTCGCTGCAGACTGTAAGTATCAAATCAACTACTTTCTAGTGAAAAACAAGACAAGTTACGGTTTGTTTATTTGACGATCGTTTTTTGTGAATGCTCCTTAGCTACAACTCGCGCCATTTATTTCGCGCGGGTAGTAGTATACTAAAGAAATTCATGAATGAATTTTAGGGTGTGTGAAGCAGGTACGTCGTATGTATGCTTGTTTTTTGTACTGCATGGAAAAAACGATGGGAGAGGCCTCTTTAAGATCGATTAAAAACTCTTAAAATTGTTTATTGTGAACATGTTGTAAACTTAACAATGAAATATTGTGATTATTCTTCAAGTCATGCAAATTGTTAATTGTCTTGTTAACTACCCAAAATTAGATGCAAAAGATGTGTGATCTGAGTAAAAAATAAATATGCTGCGCTCGCAACGAACGTTCATTCTTTTGTGCTTAGCCACGTGGCAACCGAAAGTCTCTCAATATTTTGACCAACAATGATTTTGCAGAAACTGATAACCCTTGTTTTGTTGGCTAAGAATCGTTGCGGTGAAAAGTTACTGTGACAATTTTAGTGATCAATCAATCTGGTCATTGTAGAATAATTTTTTCTTTTATTTAAGGGTGGTGTCTCAAACCTTAGGAAAGAAGTAGCCAATTTCCATCTGGATACAGGATAGATCATAGTTGAGGTTTGGCTCGCCCGGCTTCTTACGCTTAGCCATGGCCGGTTTCCGACCACGGCTTGCCGTGAACCCTGGCTAGTCTGGCACACGAAGAAACTCAAATAAAGCTAGAAGCTACAATCATATAGGCCTAGAGAAAGCTATAATTATTAAAAGATCTATGTTGTTTGGGTTGTGAAGATTTCAACTATTTCATAAAAACGACTGTTGGTGTTTTAGACTCAGACATGAGTCGGAAATTTCTTCCAGATGAAGGCAGCAAAAATTTGTGAAGGAATTTCCTGCTTTGGAAAACCAATTTATTAACAATTCTCAAAAAGCCATTTTTGTGTGAACAACAGAAAGTAAGTTCGAAACATTGATTATTAACCTCGTTCGGAATGACATTAATGATTAAGTTTCTGAGTCTGACACTTGACAGTGGCATTCTAAATGCTGATGGAAAAATTGTCTACTATTTTTATTGAAAAGTTGTTTTCTTTTTAGAATAGAATAGATAAAAATTTAAATTATTCAAAAACTGTTATTGAAAGATAAGATTTAGAATTCTCAATTTATTGTATAGTAACCAAATACTGCAATTAAAAATGGATAGTTTAAAGGGATTGGTCATAAAATTATTAAAGTAAGTCATTTTCTAAAAAAAACAATAATGGACCTATCTTTTCTTTCAATGTTTATATTAACAAGGAACTAGTAATACTTCCGTTTCCTTGATGAAAATGATATAAGAATGAAAACAAGAAAAAACATAGATGTTTAAAAGTAAAGCATATAAATGGTAACTGATGGTTGGAGTGTGCTAAACCATGGAGAAACTTTGTGAATGGGATTAATGAATGAGCAATTAAGGTGCTTAGTAAATCTTCTAAAAATCACTCGGTAGGCAATGTCCCGTTGGAGGTCAACTTAAAAGTAAACGTGTATCAAAAGAACACAATCAATGCACTGACCAATAAGAGAAGGTGTTGCATGCACAACCTTGTGGAAGCTTGTTCTTTTGACTCTGTGGTCGACCCAGTTCAAGGCCAACTTTCCAAGCCAAACCTCCCCCATTTTGATTGAAAAGACATATGTAGGAGACCTGTTTTTCATTTAGAGTAGTTTAAAAACCAGAAATTCTTTTACAGTTGCTTTACAAAAAAAATTCTTCTTACTACTGGATTTGGAGATTCAGCACACTGCTCAGCAAAAAACACAAATGCTCTGACTTGACAACAGTAGAGAAAAGGATTAAAATTCACAAACATTGAGCTTGGTGACAGAAATTTGGCTTTATCTTCTAAAACAAAAACTAGAGCAAGAAACACAAAGTCTTCTTGTCAGCCATTGTAGAAAGGCAAACATTGAAGGCACCATGTAATTTTTTGTTTGGAACATATTGTGTACATAATCATTCCTTTTCCCAGAATGCATGCATGCCATTTTATTCTTTGGGATGTGAACAAAGTCTCTTCAAGGTTGTTGTTGTTTGTGCTGAGAGGGGCTTCTTCAAACACATTGATTACATAATTATTTGCTTTTGGGTGGTGGCACTTGGACTGAAAGATGATGTACACCTCCTCCAGTCAATACATGAATAGATTACATTAACCAAACTACCAGTGCAAAACTTCTCCTCTCACCATTCTACAAAACATTTACCTTTTAAACGTTTGTATCTTTTAGCAAGTGCATATTTCCAAATGAAAAATAAATGAAACAAAGTTCTCAATGGCGTCATCTTTGGGTTCGAAAGTACAGATTTCTAAAGCATTAGTTATACTTTTTCTCCCGTGTGATGACCCTATACAACATAAGTATCAAACCGATAAGTTCCTTTCATAGTCGAGCATGACTGATCATTTTTATGCATTTGGTAATAGCATTTGTGGTTAGAAACTTTGAAAAGGACAGATTCTCATGGTAAATGTGACACGCATCACAAGTTAACAACATTTTAAATGATTTGGATTAAATGATTTAGATATAGTAAATGTTGAAACCTTGGTTGACCTATTTATTAATTGTGTACACCATCATAACCTTGCCCCCTTCCCCCCCACTTCTTTTTTGTCCCCTTTTTTTTGCTGTAACAAGATGGAATTTTATTAAACAGTAACAATATTTGTCCCCATGTTTTGCCATATTGCAGAGCCAAGCCAAAACATAAAGGCTTGAATTTCTAAAGTAAAAGATTTCCTGCATGATTGCTTCTTGTAACAAAATAGACTTGCTTCCACAGGACCGAAACTTGTTTTTTTTTCATCACTAAATCTATTTTTTAGGCACTTGTTAACTAAATGTTCAATACCCAAAACAAAATACTTCAGGTTTTGTTTTCTGTTATACCATTTAAAATTTTTTCCCATTTCCCGTAAATGGTGGCACTCTGACAGTAGTGACACCATCTGTGATGACATTTTGTGGAGTTGCCACATAATGTGATCCCCTACCAAGCGATCAGCACACAGACATGAATGCTAAGGCAGGGTTTGTTCGTAGGTTACATACCTAAGATGCCTTCTCGGTCTACATAAAGTTTATCAGTCATGTAGCACATCAGCCATGTAAAATGTAACCAAGTTCTCTCGGCCTGTCAAGGAGGTTTTTATTTATGAGTATTCCAAAGGTCCAAGTGGTCTAATGGGGGGGGGGGGGGGGGGGGATTAACCAGTGCACTCTAAGCATGCTACTTACTAAATCATATTGTATTGTAGTGAATTTGTTGTTAGAAACATTTGCCCCTTGCAAAGAAGCTCTTCTGTATCTTAGTACAATGATGTTTGTCACGGACGGATGGTTGGTCATACCTCTATAATCTCTGTTCAAATTATTTGTTTGGATCGGATCCAACTAAGTTTTGCATTTGACGTCAATGAAAGTGTTTGCTATTAAAAACATACCCTACATAGGTTGATGGAAGTAACGGTGTCCACATGACGCATGACCAAATGGTCTTCACTCGGATAAGACACATTTTGGTGTTTTTATGAAGAAAAGAACTCGGGTTTGCAATGCAACAACTGAATGACATTTAATAGAATTCTAGTGATTAAAAAAAATAAAAAATCCAAATTACTTGGCCCTTACTCAGTGTTTTGCGTCTTTCATAGAGGCTAAAGGAGAAAGCAAACAATTGATAAATGTGGTTGCTTAGGAATGTGGTTTGTAAGTTAACACAAGTAAAATTGATCCTTGGGCAGACAGCTGTGAGAATTGAAAACTGAAATGTGGGCTGCCTGGCTGTGATTTTCCATGATGGTTTCCCAAGGATAAATGAACCCAGATCAAATCTCTGTTCTGAAACCATTCTTAAAATCCAGGGCCAAACAGAAAGGATAATGTGTTTCTTGTACCAGTTCCACCATAGTATACGACCCATACATGTTAAAAATCAATGTTTTATCCAGGATTTGGTAAAAGGGTGTCAAAATTTGCTGTGTCAAAAACTGGTTGTCCAAATTGTTCATTTACAAGGGTGTCAAAATGTGCATGTAAATGACAGATAAAACAGGGTGTCCAAATTAAAAACAGGGTGTCCAAAAGACACTGGACACCCCTCTGGCTAATACTATGTTAAAAGTGAGAAGAAATGAGATGCAAGTTTAATACATTAAATCAGAAACATGCGTTGGCGTTGGAAATATAAACATGAGGTTACCAATTAACATCGTACATAGTGACACTCCTTCTTTGTAAGCCAATCAGAACGCCGCATTGTACAGAGTAATAAACACCTTAAACCTTCCTTTTGAGACTGAATGAGGATGTACCAGTATAATTAGATGCAGGTATTGAACTTATGCATGTCTACTAGTTAGTTATAAAATGCAGAAAATCAAATTTGCCTTATTTTTATGCGTCAAGGGCTTAGTTGTTGGGGGAAGGGGGGTATTGAAAAATTGAATTGATCCTAACTGCAGTTGACCTACACTCTGGCTTTTAGCTGCTGTAGAATAAAGACAGGTCTCTGAGTCTGGTACCTTTCTATTAAATATGAATGCCTTGTCACAACTGAACCCAATGGCAGCTGCATGGAATAGTTCTACTCAGACTAGTAAACCACATTGTTCACCAATCAAAAAAGCTTTCCATTTCTGTGAGGAATTATTTGAGCAGTCAGATTGTACACAAGTTAAATAACAATCTTGTGAAGACAGTCAAGAAGTAGTTTCGTTTGTCTTCAAGACACAAACGATAACATGAGAGTAAAGATGAAAGTAATTTAATTCAGTTCCTGGTTAAAGGGACACGTTGCCTTCGGAGTGGGCACTTTGGGCTACCTTTGGGCTACAACAAGCATTTGATATGAAATGAACACGATCGGAGAGATGTTTTAAAAGTAGAATATAATGATCCACACAAACAATGCATTCCTCAAATCTGTGTGGTTTTCCTTTTATTCGTGAACTAAAACGGTCCGCCATTTATGGGAGTCAAGATTTTGACTCCCATAAATGGCCGACGTGTTCCCACTAGTCTTATTTCCAGTCATATAACGATGATCAGAGTGCTGCTGTATGCCTTTTCTAAGTCCTCATCCCTCTGTCCACAATAAACATTTGGTATAAACAACACCGGTTGTTACTCTCGGTTAGTCCCATGACAGTTTTCTTACCCTGATTGACGAGGTTTCTTCTTTTTGGACACGACTTAAATCTGTTTTTTTATGGCGATCCATTTTGACATATGAACGGTGTAGGTGTTTACATACACGTACATACAAACCGAGCTTCCTGAAGCTACGCCGCGTATTCGAATAACCAGCCACATATTCCGGAAATAGAATACATGCAACACAGGGAGGTGAACAGATGAGCCATATTACACTCACCTCCCTGCATGTGTTCTATTTTTCAGAATATGCGGCTGGTTATTTCACGAATATGCGGCTGGCATTTTCGGGACCGATATTGTGCTAGCTTCAGAGGTAGAGAATGGTATGTTACCAAGTGTTCATCTGATAGGTTTACCAGGCCACTGGCTATGGCAACAGCCTAACTACTCATAGCGCATTTTGCCATTATATGGACGATGGTATTTACGGCTGGAAATACATTTAAAACATTTTTTTTATCACCATTCACTAATTATTACACATTAAAGGTGTTTTATTGCAAGAACAACTCTTAATAAGGATAAGGAACACCTCCAAACAGTAAAATTCCATGAGATTTGAAGGCAACGTGTCCCTTTAAGAAGAGATGAATGAAAATTTGATTGCAAATCAGAGTATTGTTATGTACTAGGGCTGAAGGTAATGCCACACATCCTGCCAATATTCTGCTACAGGTACACATAAAATGTTAACCTTGTTTGATGTAATTTGAGACATAACATCCTGTTTGTAAAGCCTGTGGAAACTCAGCTGTTTAAAAAAAAACATTTAGTGTGGTGTGCTTATGTCAACTCTAGCTTGACCTTAAATACTTGCAGGCATTCGGTTTTAATAATTAAGTGGGTTTAACAACTTTTAGTACTTTTGCATTTTTGACTGGAGATGAATGTTACTGGTACCAAGTTAGCTTGCGCCTCGGAGAGTGGGCTCAAGAAAAATAATCATTTCACAAGTTTTGAGTGATGTTTAATATTGATGATAAATTACAGATTGAATATTTCGTTGGCATTGGGGAAAGATTCTTTTATAGAGGAAATGATTCTTTTATAGATAAAAAAGGCTTGTGTTGTATAAAGCACAGAGAAACGACAGAGATAAAGGGTGGTCTTGACTTATCCAGGGGCTAAGAAAACAATTTGTCAGATGTCTCCAAAATGGTAAGTTGATGGGCAGTCACAAATCTGATAGAGTAGACAGTTTCTGCAAGTGTACCTGTGGGAAAAACATTTGGCAATTGAAATAAAAAATGATTCACCATGACTTAGCCCCCAGGACTAGTAAATTCCTAACACCATCAATTGGATCAAGCCAAGAGGAAAACTGTCGCTAAATCAGAAAACTGAATTCAAAACAATTATTTGGTTTCGTCCTTTTACACTTTCCCTTCATTATTTAAACTGGAGTGAAAAGGAAGTTGAAAAGGAAGTCACTCGCAATGCTGTATAATAAGCTAATTCAATCCCAAGCAGAACGTCCCACATAAGCAAGGCCAGCTGTGAATAGGAGGAAAAAAAAAACCCTGCTGGGCCATGGCCAAGCAGGGTTTGCATACACAGACAACAGAGGTCAGTAAACCAGACTGTATCATGTACAGGTACTGTATATACATAACCTTTTGTGTATGTATGCCAGTAGGTGTACTCTACATGGAAATTTCCACTCCATATTGTGCATGAGCTTGGGTTCACACGCACAGCAGGCTCTCTCTGATCTACTAGGCTGAGCTATGTTAATGTTAATAACCAGAACGTGCCCATATTTTACTCTAATTTCTGTGTCTCAAAAAGGGAAGTTTTGTTTCTGCACTTTCTAGCTCAAGCCCTAGATATTTCTAATTGTCTATGAGGTGTAAATTGGGTATGTAGTTTACTCTGTCCTCAGCTTGACCTATTATCTAGACAGGCTGTTTAGGGTATCTATGGGTGGGATGGGGTGCTGGAGAGGTCACACTAATAAGTACATTGTGGAAAAATACAAATTACAACAAATTGAGTTCAGTAAAATCTGGTTTCGAAACTAGATGACAATTTAGGATGTGCTGATTTGTTTTTTCCACTTTGAGCGCACAGTTAAAGGTGTCAGTGATTTCTTTTATTCTTTGTATTTAGCCTATACATATAAATAAATTAGTCAATATCACCTTGGTTACAGGCAAAATTCCAGCTTTAAACTCAGCAGATGGTCAGTATATAATTTTATTACTTTTTTTTCGATGATGATGATAATATTTTCATAGAACAGATGCTGTTTACTTTAATTATAAGATAAATATCATGATTTTTTTTCTCTTAAGCTCCGGATACAACTTCATTAACATCTAGACTCCAATTGGACACACAACACCCACACTTTTTTGTACTAACAGATTCACGAATCGGTCACTAATTATCATTCCATTTAATGAATAATGCACATTGCATTTCATGAATAAATGTGGGAGATTTTTTAGAATGTTTTCAAAGCAAGGAATTTGTCGGCAAACAATTCTGTTGACACAAACACGCTCGATTTTCTTGACTCTGGGGTCAGCAGTGGGCAGTGTTGATTTTTCGTCAAGTCATTTTTATTTGGTTGGTTACTTTGCATAAAAGGGTAACCAGGGTGCAGTGACTTCGAAGAAAATATTTTTAAAACAGAGAGGCTGTTTGTAGTGAACAGTTTGTTTTAGTAACACTTAATTTGCATTTTGTCCTTCTCCCGGCATAAATTTATGTACATTTTAAAAATATAAAATATAATAAGCTGTTCCAATTTGCTTACCAACCAAAAGGATCTGTGGTAAAAATGCAAACAATAGTTAGTGGCCTGACTTTTAAACCCTACCAGCCAGAGTCTTTCTCGTTTCCTTTTTTGCTTGCTTAAAAGTTCTCAGAAGTTGTCAAAAAATACAAGTGTTACTTGTGGTACCGTAATAAGCAATTTTGTTTTATGAATTTGATCTTTTCTGTTATCTGACTGCTTTTTGGTAGTCGACTCTCTTAAAGGCCACAACCTGTTTTATCATGTTACCCAGTTTGTGCAAGTCATTAATGCTGAATACATAATTGATTGTAAATGAATTACATAAGTTCTTTCCCGGACGACAGACGTAGCTTCACATCAAAATCAGTAATGGCTGCAGCTGATCCCTTGCAAAAGCAATTATGTGCTTCTTCCTGAATGTACCTCATTTCCAGACCTTGTATGTGTGACGACTAAAACACACTTAGGAATGTTTGATAACAATAAACACTTCTGACATGCCGTCTGATTCGTTTTCAGTTCATGTTCAAAAGTGTTCTGAAAAAGCGGTTATTAAAAGAAGTAACGGGATGATATGATTTTCTTTAAATGTAGTTGGATCCTTGTTCCACTTCAGTGAATGAAAATACTACAATCTCTCAGTGAAAAAGGTTTGAATTTCAAGAAAATGTCTGACCACAGTGTTTGAGAGGCCTTGGTATACTTACAAAACTTATGATAGGGCACTGAGGGCAAGACCAGTGTAACAGAGGCTGTGGTCTTCGTGGGCCAACCAACTGCTGGACTCTAGCCCTTCCTGTCCTGATCAGTCAAGGAACATTCCATGATGGGTTTGAAGTGCTAAGTAGTTTGGAGCTGCAGGTGAGATTGCCAATCACAATCTCTTTATTATGATGAACAGAAGTTACGTCTCTGCCAAACAATGGAAGGAATTCCAGCAATGCGCTACCCATGCTTTGCTCTCATTCTTGCTTTCATTCTCTGTGAAATTCTTGCAAGTGCGTTGGTGTTAACAGACTTTCCTCAGAGACTTTCTATAGTATGCCAAAAGAATCTGGATCACTGCCCACTCTTTGAAAGGGAAGTCCCATCCTGGTATTTAAACCACTCAAAATATTATTCAAATGTTTTGTTTAAAGGCATGGTACTGCGTTGTGTAGTTATAAGAAATGTATGAACAGATTTAAGTTTTTAAAATGAAATGACTCAGGCCTAGGTGCCCCTTCAAAAGTTTCCCATAGACTTTAAGATTTTTCTTTGAAAGTCCCCTGTGCAAAATGAAAATTGCCTTGCCTTCTCATGGACAAAACTCCAGGCCTGATGTTTTGTACAAATTATTCTGATTTTTTGTCTGAATTGCTGTAATTTGAGACCAACTTGGATGTCTCCCTTTTTTCTCTTTTGCCATTTGTTATTCAGATAGGCCAAAGGATGTTTCAAGTTTTCATGGTTAATCAAAGATTAGAGACTTGTTTCTTAAATGAATGTACAGTATTCCATAAATCAAGTGTTGAACTGTATCTTGGAGGCATACTCTTGCCTTTATTATGCTGATCTATGTACATAGTACAGCCAAATACTAACATAATTTGTGATCATTGGTCTACATGGATGTCTAGCTCTACTGACATCAAGCTTAGGCGGATGGAATGAAAAACATAAAACAATATTCAGGCCTGATACTTCACGAAGGCAACGGAGGCGATTGCCTTCGTTGCCCCTGGTCATTGCCTTGGTGCCCTTGCAATGCTCCAATAGATATTTACAATTTCCTCATAGGGTGCCCTTTACCGAGGAGAAAATGCCTTGGTGCCCTTTCCCTTTCTAGAACGAAGCATGCAGGCCTGAATATTTCCTGGTATTGCTTACATGTATTTACTAATATTCCACGAACAAAGTGATTGGCATAAATGTGATGATGGGTTTTATACTGAAGGCTAGAGCGAAGCCAGGCAGGGTGGTACATCCTGAAATTTTAGTATTTCCTCAAACAAATGTAAAATGATATTAGAAGAGTTACATAGCAACATAACAAAGAAAACCAAATTATAAGCGATTTGATTGTTGACATAGTTTGAAATAATAAACATGTCTTCAAAAGTATAACAAGGGACTGAGATATTTCAAACTTTTATCTCAATTCAGACTTTTTTTCATCAGCGTGGTTTTATTTTTTCTCTTCAGATGTAAATAAATCTGGCCCTTTGATCTAGTTCTCTAAGGCTGAGGATGTTTCCAAAAGTTCCTTGAAATTTGTAACTCTGTGGGTTACCATAAGTTGGAAATACTGTCATTTCAACCTACCTACTCAAATTTAGATTCGTGTTGCAGATCTTTTTTGTCAGCAATGACACTCATTCTTGGTAAATGATTAAGGTGGCCACACAGTGTTCAAATAAAATTAACCCATTTTTATATTTTCTTCTGGAAAATACCAGCCTCAAACTTAATATTTGCATAAGAATTGACGTTAGGAGTTTGTTAAGGGTTGATGTCTATATTTGGTATTTGAGAAAAAATTCAATGGAAGTTGGCAGTAATTACTAGAAGTGTTGTCTGACTGACTTGTTAATATTAACCTTTAGGGGACTTGCCATGTATCAATCATTCATAATGTGTTGGGATTTTTTACACTTGCGTCACTGGTTTGAACTCTCCATGACGTTATCTCTCTGTTTATTCTTTGTAAGAGTAGACGCACCAACTATTTACGTATAACAGCCCGCAGATGTCTGTGTTTAATCGTCAGATGGTTAGTTATTGATTGTCCAATCACGTAGAGGATTGGACTCTGACCCCATTTGCATGTAAAAAGACAAACTTTTGATTGGTTCTTGTTCTCTTTCATTGATTGGGCTTATTTGCATGTGTTTGTAAATATAGCATGTTGGGTCCATTGCTTACAGTATACTTTGTTAAGTTGAGTATGTTAGTACGGATATCTTCGATAAACCTTTCAACACATCATCATCTAGGATTACTGTCCAACACAGGTGGAATATTTTCTGAATAGCAAACAGTGAGTATAACGTTTTTAAAACAGATTGTTGCAAGAAGCACTCAATTGTTGTTACTCCTTTTCCTAGTGTGCATTTTGTGGTTGTAACCAGTAAGTGTTCCGGTTGAATTGGCCATTTTTTATTCACTGGCCAATGACCAAAACAGTTAATGGTTACAACCCCAAAAATGCCCTCCTGGTCATCAAGTTGGTCTTTCAGTACTTTAGTGTTTTTTCCAACATGTAAAACATTACGAGCTTGGCCCGCAGCCATGCTTTCTGTGGCACTTGCCACGTTCCAGAAGTCGCTGCCAATGTTTAAAATCCGTCCGCCACATGTTTTTTCACAATTTTTGTCTTCTTCCAGTTCAGTTGCATATTCAGAGTTTGCTCACATTGGTGTGTCCCCCCCCCCCCCAGGGCCATCCAAATGCTATTAACTATGTTTTAGAAAAAAAAATCCCTAATTTGTATTGTGATTGACCCCTTTGAACCCATTCTCATTGAGATGTTTAAAAGTATTGAGTAACTTTAAAGCCGTTTTGTCCCTTATTTTAAGTATCTGATCCCAGAAGTCATTGATCTTATAAATTTACTCTAATCTGACTAATAATCTTATAATCTTACTAATTTTTGAGATCTCAGAATAGCTTGGAAAATTTGTAACAATTGTTTTCCTTTTCGTTTAATTTCAACCTGAACTCTTTCAATTGAAACCAAATGACCATTTCTAAACGAGTGAAGTGTTTTGGTAATGACTGAGAGATGTTGCAGAATGACTCATTGAGAGATTCATCTATGCCTATATAAGGCAAACATGGAATCGACCAATGGCTGTGATGTTTTTTGCAAGCATGTGCTGTGATTGGTTGATGCTGTTGAACACCTGATGTGGACAAGAGACAGGAAAAGTTGTGATTCAATCTAGGTCACAGGCGACATTTTACGACTACTCATTCCAGATGGTTTGCCCACATCTGCGCTTTCATGCCCCAAACCAAACCCACGGCAAAATGACTGGGAATAATGCACAGTAATCCAGATCTTTTAAGAAAAGAAGAAAAAAATCGTGTAAGATATGTGTACACAGGTACCAGAGGTACCAGAACTGCCAACTCTCCCTGATTCTGCAGAAAGTTCCCTGAAAATAAACCAATCTTTCCATGTACTGACCAACAGATTTCCCTGATTATGGTAACTTTTCCCCTATTATGTTGAATGTAATTTTAAATATCTCCCTGATTGCTGTACAAAATCTCCCTGAATGAAAGATGCTAATGTTGGAAGCTCTAATGTTGTTTGACAACCATATGTAGTGGTCACACTCTTAAGTTTGCATGCAAACTGATGCACAACTTTTTAATGCATGAAAAAGCAATTTAAGCTATACAAATTTTACTTTTTAGTCACAAAAGACAGATATGCATTGTACCAACTGCCTGCTCGATACAAGTACTCCCTCAAACCAAAGAAGAAAGAGACCCTTGTACATTCACAGTCAAGTGTGAAAATGCTTTTTAACAAATTTGTTTGTGAGTGTAAGGAAAATCTTTTCAGGGTACTCATCGATGCGATGTTAGAAACACGACTGAGCATTTTTTTCATTTCTTTGCGATTTTGGATACGTGTGGACGTAACCTTTTCCACAAATAATATGCCCTTTGTTCCTACTTGATCACCCAAGATCAAAGACTGGGGAACATATTTTGTTCATTCATGGATGGTACAGACCACTGTAAGGGGGGTGCCTTGAATTTCTGTGTAACTTCAGAGGGTGTGGATTTGTAGTCCTGTCAGTGATTCAGTGAATTCCCAGAGCAGCTTTCATCTTAACAGACAGGAAGTTTGTGGTGGGTTCGCTGAAGAGGAACGGCTAGTCTCTCAATTTGCCTGATACCTGCCTGGCCCTTGACAATGTCAGACACTTTTGATATATTCCTTTATTTGTTTGTATATGTAGCTCCAGGTGCTGTTGGTATTCATGGTTATGGGCTGGTATGTAACAAAACCAAGATGTTCTGATTAGTAATAATACTTGAGAAGTTGTTGCACACTAGGGGAAGAAGGTTAGAGTTGGGGAGGGGTGGGGGTGGATGTGGATGCAGGATAAGTCTCCAGGTGAGATTTAGCTCAATTTGAGGAAAAGGATGACATGTACATACATGTACATGTACATAAACACTTACATGAACATGTACATGTATGCGGGAACTATTGTTTGTTTCCCTGGGGGATCTTGTAGGAAATGGCTGGATCATAACTGTCAGGGTTATTCAGGGGAGAGTTGAAAACTGGTTACAAAAGCTTGAAGGGAGGGGGGTTTGGGGATGGTCGTCTGCAAGAAGATTCTTGTTTGAAGTTTTTTTAATCACAACATTTCTTGTCCAGGAACTGAGTTTATGTAAATTGATAATTGGCCTCTGAAACTGAGCAAAAAGAGAGTTTCTTATTCCTTTACCCCTGCTGATGATGCTGCTTTGCACAGAAATATGGCCATATCCAAATTTGCAGTTGTGGCTAAAGCTGAGCTGTTGCTCATGTGCATTTATGTGTGTTATTTTAACAATCAAGCCACAGCTTCTATATCGGACTCAACTAAGGGGCCAACCATAATAGTCAATGTTAAACAAATTCAAAGTTTTGACCCACCCACCCACCCCAAATTTCGATTTTTAAATATTGATTTACTTAACAATAGTATCTATACACTGAAG
>JAUELU010000013.1:6834527-6850081 GCA_032357145.1 Evasterias troschelii
CTGGGTGGAAGGTAAGAAATCGCCCGGGAGTCTTGCTTTTCTCTTAGGTGACTTCTCGCTGTAAACTTCACTGCCACGGAGTGAGTTCTTAATTAGTCTTAACGTTTTGACTACCTTGCTCTACATGTAGTCATCTTCATCAAGATGAGTTCTCAAAGAACAAAATCTACCCAGCAAGTAGATATACACATGGGGTTACCGCAAACCAAATATACATTGAAACTAAACTACCTGGATGGGAAAAAACACCCTGGCTTTCAAATTGATTATCGATAATTAATTATTGATAATGTCCAGGCACAAAAATGTAGATAAGTACTGATTTGGATGAAAAGAAGGGGATGGGGATGCCTTAAAGTAGTAGGCCTACTCTCTGTCCAAACTTATAGTACTGATCAGAAAAACAATTTTTCAACAAAAAGATGGTAGTACACAAATGAAACCCTTCTGTCTAAACAGTTAGGCATCTTGAAGAGAATTGCAATCTTATGTCAGACACGCTTCAGATCGCTTTATTAAAACGTCACTTCTGTTCTCACAACATGGTAATTCTTAATGGCATATCTTTTTAAAGTGCCAGCTGGTTTCCTCATACGTCAACAAAATCCATTTACCTGAAATACATGAGCCTCCCCCCCCCCACTTCTGTAGAATGCAATTTAGGTGCCTATCTCAATACTTATTACCTCTCTGGCCTGCGTTAATTCAAATTTCCCCCTGGCTTTACTTTACAATCCTGCTGATGCTTTGCTTCGACAAATTAAGTTATCACAAAAATCAAATTAAGAGTAACTACATCACACGTTTAAGAAATTCAAGTTTTGAATTTCCCTCTTCAACAAAAATTTCATGGGGTCTTTCCGTACAATTCTGCAACATGTGACAGCTCCACATAAAATAATTTGTGATGAAATCAAATTTTAATTTTCTAATGTGTGACACATCAGTGGTAATTCAGCGGCTTTGCACATGTAGTTTGATTTGCTTCTGGCAAGAGGCCAAGTCAAATTTCATGAAAATGGAGATTGGGGATGGGATGCAAATGTCTGTGGTGGGGTAGTCCTATGAAACACAAAATGAAATAGTAGTAGAAGATACAGCAGGTTTCAAGGCTGTGCCAGTCCTCCTTTTAAATGCCCTCAATACTCCTAAAGCCCTGTTCCCATTAGACTTTTTCTTCCGCGGCCACGCGGTAAGTTACCGTGACTGGATTAAGTGGAACTTTACCGTGCGTTCTCACCTGGACTTAAATTCCGCGAGGGAACAGTTAACTTGCTGTTCGAAACTGGCAGAATGTCACACATCGCGGGCGCTGTGCACAGTCACCTTTGACCTATGCAGGATATGACTTGCCTGTGACGAAGTTTTCTCGCGTTGAATTCATCAGCATTTTTACGTTCATCTACATGTAGTCCAGTTAACTCTTCACAAAATCGATCAAATCAGCCATATTTCTAACCACACGGTGCACAGTAGCGAAACTACAGCAACTGGACGAGATTGAAAAAGCACTGAGCGTTGTTTTTGTAATGCATGCTACATGTACACACCCTGCCATCAGTGCAAACGAGACAGGGGGCCATACTACCATTTTCAAAAGTTAGGAAGATACTTACAAGATTTGCAGAGAGTGATGGCGCAGACTGACCCAGTAAATGTCTGACTCTCTGTAGATTAGATGACTCCCCTAGAGTCAAGGCGTTTGTTGTGCTTGTGTGGTAACCAGTATTCCCTGCTCCTGCTGGGAACTGCTGGGTAAGGAGACCAGCACCAAGGCTTCCTCTGCGCGCGATGCGACTCTCGTCTATTGAGAGAGGGCGCCCTAACCGGAAGCCGCGGGGGAAGGAGTTGGCAAAACCAGCACTGGCTGGCTTAGGGCTGCTATACTCTACAGGGCCTCTGTCTTCATCATAGTCAGACTGAAATGAAATCAAACAAATACAAAACTTTAAACTCACTGTTTTGCGAAAGTTCAAAATAATTCATCATGATCAAGTAAACATTTAAATATAATGAACAATCATCACCTTGCATACAAACACTGCGAAAGCATATTAAATTATTGGTTTTTGGAAGAGTAAATGTAGCTTTAGTTGTTACTAAACATACCATCCAACCAAAATTGAATCAAATTAGGTGATCCCGTTCTGGTGAAAACAAAAAATGGTTTGTTGTGTCTGATATTTTGTGTATACAAGTTCATATACTTGTTTATTTTGATGGCGGCAATCAGATTTAGTAATGTTGGTTCAGGCCTGATACTTCATTCTTTTAAGGGCAAGTCAGCTTTTCCTCAGTAAAGTGCACCGCTATGAGGAATATGTTTATTTCTACTGGAATATGTTAAGGGGCACCAAGGCAATGACCAGGGGGCATGGAGGCAACATGGAGGCAACTGCCTCTGTAGTCTGTTGCCTCTGTGAAGTAACAAGCCTGGGCTCGATTTCACAAATACTAAGATTCATCTTAAGATGAGTTGTTAATATCACCATAGTGATTTGTATTGTGACATCACACTTTGCGAAGCAATTAAGATTCATAGACCATTAGATCAATCTTAGCTCTTTGTAAGATCACCGCCTGTTGACTTGAGTGGTTCTTCAAACGCTATTTTCTCAACCTTGACATTAATTCAGACATAAGTATTTCTCTAGAGGATTTGTACATGTATGAACTTTATAATCAGTGAGCTTTCAGATGGAAATATTTCTCTGGAGGATTGGTACTGGTATGACATTTATAATCGATGAGTTTCCAGGCTTGAAATTTATGCCGAATCCAAATAGGCGACTAAGGCTAGGACTGTTGGTAAGGGTGCTGCTAAGGATGTCCTACACATGATAACGTGGTGATCCAGCTGAAGCCGTAGCTGAAGCCACCAATTCAAACACAGCCAACTAATACTTTTCCTTAAATAAACAATGCTGCACTTTGTCTTAAAATCAAGTTTAAACTCATTACTCGAGATGAAAAAAACATCCTGAGTGTAACAAAAAGATAAACAAAAACAATCTTTTGCACAAAACCTTAAACAGTAATTGTACTTTCCCACCCCACACCTGTCTGCCTCACGGAGCTCCACAATAAAAACAGCGACACCTTGAATTACAAATCCCATACAAAAGTATCAAAAATCTGTCCGCATCTTAAAATTCATCAACAACTCCTTAAATGTCTCTGAACTCTTTGACAGCGATGAAACCTTATCTTTTGGCAGCGGATGCTCGCTCAAAGGACCGCGGACAATGCTAGTGGGAAACGAACACCGTAGTCCTTAGACATACATGAATAAAAACTCTCATTCGACTGCCGAGCAAACGGCTCCTCTTTTAAGGTCGACTGAATTCACCTCATAAGGTACAAGAAGAGCAGGGAACTATTCACTCATCATGTTCTTAGTACCTTCTTGAAGATAAAGGGGCCTAGACCTATTGGTATTGGTTACAGTGACAGACTTTGGCCTAGCGGAAGTCCGCCCACGTTCGTTGACGTAAATTGACTTCAAGAAACAGGTTATCTATTAGTTGGTAAGAGGGAGAATAAAAGATCTGTGCTAGACTGAAAGGCTTGCCCCCAAGTTAGTGGATGGACTAAATGCCTGTGTGGTATCTGGGAAGAAAATTGACTTCGTGTTCAACAATTTGAAGACAGGAATGTGGTTATCTGATTTGAGAATTGCCTAACCTGTCTACTTTATATCCAAATGGATTCTATTTGATTACAACCTGATATTAAACAACACAAGGACACTTAAAACAAATCTATAACGATTTATAGTAATGCTAGCAAACTGTAGAAAAAGGACTCACAGAATTGCTCTTTTTTCAAAGAGTAAATTGTGTAAAAAAGCACAAACATGTAAGCGGCTTATACACTAGACACTCATGAAATCCTGCCCTTTTTTTCTCCTTGCAGGCAACTCTGATAATGTACGTTATACTTCTTACAGGCTATGAAAGAAGATTAAAAACACTCTTAAAGTTCAATTGCACATGTACGTCACCAAGCATCACCATGTGAATGATTAAACAGTCACAAATGCGAAAAACTGAAACGATTCCACAACATGTGCTCTTACACTTGTCTCAACAGGGACGGGTCTTCATCAGTCGCCCCCGTCTGTCCCCCTTCCCCATGCTTGGCATCCAGCCAAAACTAAATCCATTCTGTCTTTGTAACTTGTAAGTGCCATCAGTGAACAGACAAGTCACTGAGAAATTGTATTATTTACCACAAGACGCTTTGGACCTGTCCTTACACGACACTAAAAGTGACCCAGTCTACATTAAGTAGTCTTTAATACAAGAACCTTAATCGACTTGTCATTGCCATATGCTGAAGATTTTTGACTAAGTGTAACAGGACAGCTGGAGAATGCTGTTGAAACCTAAATCTTAAAACTAATTTCTTTGGTGATGTCCATTCATTTGTCGAAGCAATTTGTCAAAGTTTGAAAAGGCATAGAAGAAGCAGAAGTGCACATGCCCTCTCTTCTCCCACCCCCACTAAAATACTCATGTAAAGTGTACAAATGTAACCTAATCCAGTCTAGCTAAAGCTTTCAGTACAATATTTTTTTCAAAGTGTCATTATTTTGCCTCAGGGCTTCTCCGGATAAAAAATATCGGTTGTCATCTCAGGCTTCACATCTTTCACTCAATCAAGCAGACTGAAATTTACCACGGGGCTATGGTTTTCTCCATCGCCATTCACCAACGACGAAGCCATGTATGTGTGTGTGGGGGGGGGGGGGGGGCTTTTGCAAATGAGCAACTGAAAGTAATTTGAATAGACTACTGCCAATCTATATTAAGAACAAATCAATGGACAGCAGACATATTTTTGTGTTGTAAGACTTCACAGAGTCTGCGCAAAATGTGTTTTCACATCATCAGGTCATAAAATGTATTTTGTGGATTTGTAAAAACAGAGTTCACTTGTTCACTAACAGATTGCCTCAATGTGCAATAACAAAAGCATACGACTCACAGGGACTACATGTATGTATTTTGGGTGGACGCTTTAAGTGGCGACAAAGAATACTTCTCTTTAATAAACACACACAAAAAAACACACAAAAAACTAAAGCCGTGTTCGCATTGGATTAATTTTTTTACCAAGACAGTGGTTATCATTCCAATAGGTGAAAATTACCAGCGTCCGCACTTGGATTAATGACGTGGGTAAACTAACCGACACGACATAACCGACTTACTTACTATACTTACTATAACCGACTAACACAAGAGGGCGCTATCGCAGTGACCTTTGACCGGGGTGCATGACAGTGAGAATGCAATGAGTGCAACCGAGCTTCCGTGTAAACACGTGTCACCTCACGATCACGGCAGGTCGGGGGACCGGATGTGGCTTTTTACCACGACGGCTTTTACCCAGATCGCGTTCGCACTGGACTTTCTGGCTTGGTTACACAGACCTAGTCAATTTAACCAGGCAGAAGTTGGCCGGTTAAACTACCCCATTCGGGTCGGGTAATTTACCTGGGAGGGAAACTTCCTGGGCTGTACGCATTGGACTTAAAATGGTCAAGATACCCATTTGCTCGGTCAGTTTACCCAAAGTAAGTTCAATACGAAAATTGTAATCGATGTGTTATAAGCACTGGATATTCTGAGTACATGTATATGGTAACAAAATCCGGAATGTTTACCCATTGCCACTTGCATTCTTGAGCAGATGTTTTAACCACTAGTCTACCTAGCTCAGGCTTTCCCCTGAACCTCAAAGAGAACTGTGTCAAGGTATTGTCAATTTGGTTAAAATCAATGCAATCATAGAAATGTTTTTAGGGCTATGTGTAAGGGGGAGTAGCTAAGACTAGAGGCATGGGGGCAACTACATGTACATGTACTTCTTTAGCATTCATGAAGTTTTAACGCCAAGACTAGAGGCATAGGGGCAACAGCCTCTGTAGCATCCATGAAGTTCTAAAGTAAAGACTAGAGGCATGGGGGCAACTACATTTACTTTTATTGCATCCATAAAGTTCTTAAGCTAAGACTGGAGGCATGGGGGCAACTACTTCTGTAGCATCAATAAAGTTATAAAATCTAACCGTAGAGGCAAGAGGGAAATACTTCTATAGCATTCGTAAAGTTCTACATCGTTCTTACACAGCTAGGTCAAACTATTTGCTATGACTCTGTCAGTGTATGTATATTGTGCTTATTGTAACCCAAAATTCTGCGCTTAACAAAAGTGTATTTTACAGTTTAGAAAGGAGTTGATGCTTGTGGTATGCATACTTTACGCTAAGAAGCATTCTCCATGTACACGGCTAGTGCTTACCCCCCGTAACAAGAAGTTGTGACCATAAGCGCGGAAATCCGCAGCAAACCGAGCCATGAAATTAGACCCAGCTGGTTTCCACTTCAGGACACCTTAAACATGTTCATTTAAAAAGCACAGCAAGAATGCAGCTTTAGTTTAACGCATCAGTCATTTCCTGTTGCAGCCGTTGTCTCGTTTAGAGTTTGACCAATCCCCACCTGTACAGAATGCCATTATCAATGGCCTGATTTATCATCACTTCTATTTGCAGACATCACACTAACTCTCTCCACGTGTCTAATAAAGTTCAATTTATAATTTGAGTATTCAGAGGTGGTTCAAAGTTCCTGACATTGTCAAAACACAGGTAGAGGGTAACCCGTTCTCTTTTCTACATGGGATAAATATTTAGTACAAACATCACTGGAACAAGTACCCCCATACCCCTTTCTATCTTTGAAATATATAGGTATTAAAAGAACATTTAACTTCTAAAAGAGAAGTATGTAAACTATTAAGTCTAGCAAGATTAGCTTCTTCCCCATTCAAATCAATGTGACCATAACATGCATAATGACGCTGGATGGAAAATCAGTCCGGCTGTTTTATATCTATAGAACAGCGATAATCATTTTTGATGTGTTTCAGAGAAAATAAGAACATCATAGCTAGAAACAGTCTGCTTTTTTCCCATTAAAATTCATGTAATCATAATGAGGCTGGATGGAAAATCAACCCGGCCATTTTATATGACAATGGAGTATCGCTAATCAATGTGTAATAGATGGCCACAGCGCGAGAGAGGAAGTAAAAATGGAAAATCTTATTATAACGGAGACGAAAAAATTAGTAAGGTGGCACCTGGGATGAAGCATGGAGGGAAAGGGGGAACTACTCAATGTTTTAATAAGCAGGCAAAATGTCAATTCAACCTTTATCTGTGAGTAATTTTGTAGTCATGGCTCAGCTCACCTGTCCAGGATTCATTTTACTTTCTACAAACAGTTCACGCTTTCAGAAAATGTCAACACGTCAAGCGGAATATGGTCGTTACTTTACCCTCACCTTAATGACCCACTCAGGCATAACATATTTACAGATTGGCAAGTTGTACGGCAAATAGAAACAGGAAACGTGAGGGCCTATTTAATAACAACAATAGTAATAATACGCTCTTGTTATAGCGCTTGATCTACGGGCGTCTAAAAGTGCAAATTATGTTTCAGACAGGCATGATAAGATTTTGAAGTATGAGACTCTTATATACATTACAATGTAAGGGTTTACAAGGTGCTGCCAACCAATGAGGCAAACCCCTTCTATTTAACAACAGAGTGCTGGAGTCGTTTATGTGCATTACACAACACACAAAACCTAAAGCTTTACGTCCCACTCAAGAGATAATCAAAAATGGCCAAGTGTATGCTTAAAGATTTTAAGGACACAAGTGTCAAGACCGGGGTTCGAACTCACACTATTCTGATCAGAAACACAATACCTTGAGTCTAGTGGCCAATCGTTTTGGTCAATCTTCAACATCAATTTCCTTTTTTTTTTGACACAGGAATGTTTCCGAATTTATCAAAATCATATTGGAACTGGCATTCAAATGTTGTTGGTTGCAGCAACAGGTACATCAAATCCAACTGTTTGCAGGCCAAGTTTCTTGTTATAGCTTCAAGAGACCAAACTGCAAATATTGGCCGCAAACAGACGCAATATTTGGCCTACTTCCACTCATCCAAAAAAGTCAACGTTCATGACCAAAATTGACATTACCTTAATCCAATGTTTTGTCATGTTAACATTCTATCTGCATTTCAAAAACGAAATCAAACGTATGCTTTGTATTATTTTTCCACACATTTTCACTGACAAAAAATAAAAAATAAAACAAAGTTTAGTCTACAGAAATAGCCTAGGTCCATGCTACCTGTACCGGTATGGGTTTTGCCATTTCCGGATGTATGGTGGTGGTTCTAATAAAAAAGTTAACAGTCTCTAGTCTTCAGAGTTAAGCACAAAATTTGACTATGAATAAAACTATTTAGCTCGCGAGAGAAAGGTGACAAACCAAAACACCAGTTTCCACAACCCAATATCATTTGCCGGTATACACTATCATAATCAGTTATTAAAAGCTAAAAACCCTTTAAAAATTACACATGAAATTCTAAAACTACCCATTTACATTTTTAAAGAACAGTTCTCTTACCACTATCTGGATGTGGCACGGAGCCTTTGCATTTGGACGACGCTGTCCCAACGACTTCATAACGGAAGAAGGTGAAAAACACACGCAAGCACCTTAAGAATGTCCTACCAACTCGGGAATGAGGAGAGACTAATAATAAATCCACTAGACAACTTAAGAGAGGAGAATATCTCAACCCTCACAGAACTAATCAGAAGTCAGGAAATTTCTTCATGTTGGAAGCTTTGCCATAAATGACACGTCCTGCTGGAGAATTTGTAAGTCCACAAGCATGCTGTTTTAACTCAATCCATGATAATGACTATGCAACGCTCATCATGAGCAACACATCTCAAGTCTTACACTCTTTACATGAACACGTTCAGAAATTTCTTCAGGGGGGTGTAAGAGATCTACATTTGACATATCATTGGGGCTCACTACACGGTAGAATCAAGTATGTACACCCTGAGCTGCTGACAGAGTGGAACGGTCCATTCTTTGAGAGACACAAGGGTACTGATACTTGAAATGTCAAAGTCAGTGTCAATCATAATGCAGAGTTGCTCCCACATCACTCAACAAACACCCCCTTACTTGAAATGGTCGATCCCAATTAAATATACATGTATCTTATATAAAGGCGAAGTTGTCCACAATGTGCATTGGGATCAATTTGATACGAATGTCATTTAGCCTTTGACTTACATGTAAATCATCTGGGAGTGGATCAGTATGCAAAATTGGCATACAGTTACTGTATAAGAACAGGGATCAAATTTAATGTGTTTCTACGATTCATTATAAAACCTATCAAGGTTTGCATTATTCACACAGGACTTCTGTCTACAAGCTGTACATTGACTTACAACACAAGAACCAAATTTAAAGGAATGGCACATGGACCACTTGGCAGACATTCAGTTGAACTATTATATTTCAACCCCCCCCCCAAAAAAAAAAAAAAAACCCACAACACTTAGCATAAAACCAACTACAGTCTTTACAAATGCTGCATGAAGACGCTCACATCTTTTTTTAAAGGGACTGTGTTGTCACGATCATAGTCTGCTTGTTCTTCGGCATGGAAATAATTATGAACTCTCACCAAGTTACTACACACGCACCCGCTGACCGTCACATCACAAATAAAATCTTTAAAGGGCACGTCATTAGTATCATGCGTGCGTGTGCAGTAACTGGTACTGGCCACAGACTCGCTATGATTAAGACGACACAGCTGAGCCCCTTTAAATAGAAAATGTTATGTACATACTGGTTTGGTTGTGTTTTTAACATGTTTAATGGCAGGGGTTGAAACTACCACTAGCCTGCAACCAGTTGATTTACATTAGCCCTACTATACGTATTCAGGTTTTGGGGGCACATCACACTGAATGGTGACAAAATCATCAGCCAAGCCCTGTGAATAATTTGTCACTCAAAGACTAGAAGGTCATGGCTTTCAGGGATTGTTGACAAATGGTCCAATAAATGCGTGTCCCAGGATTGCTAACTTCTAACCTGGGGTATTTTGGGCTAGGTCAGTAGCAGTAGCTAAAAAAAAGGAAAACGTTAGATTTTCTTGTTGCCCCATAACATCCATTTGAAAATTGCTTTACTTAAAACATTTGTTGCATTCAATATCACAACAAAAAAGGGGGGGGCACACGATTTTAAAATATGACAAACGGCATTGGCATTCAGAATGCACGTTTAACACCTGACAAATGTCTTTAATACAAAACCCAAGCACAAAAGCCCTCTGTTCTGGACAATAGCCATTTAACATTGAATCCATAAAAAACAGAGGATTAAAAGTTTCAGGTGTCATGGTGGAATTCCACGGCACATTGCAGGCATTCTTGACACATTACCAAAATTAATACTTGTTGTAAAAAAGAGACTCTAAAACTAAAAGAGGAGAATCTCCGCGTCTGTGTAAATTGCTCTGTATTTTAGTACTGAAAAGAAAATTAGCATAATCAATTGGGTTTTTTTTTAGTAGATTTTGTTTTGAGGCACCTGGCTGCCAATAAATTGCTGCACTGATAGTTCAATTATCAATACTAATTCTGGGTTAAAACCTTAACTCCAGGGCCCAATTTAATTGAGCTGCTTAAGCAGGGGAAAAAATGCTTAAATTTCTGTTGAGCAAAAATGAGCAGGACACCAATCACAGATGGTACATGTGACATGGTACTTTGTGTGGTATAATCTTATTCTACTAAGCATATTTTGGTTGTTCTTAAGCAGCTTATAAATTAGACCCTGGTATGCATGTTGAGATACTCCATGTACTGTTTGTTACACATTTTTTCTTTAATACATTGATTTAAAGATAGAAAGTCATTTTTTAATACAAATGCAGACAGAATATAAAGAACATCTTAAATGCAAAACTAAACATTATATTTCAATAAATTGTTGAAAAACATCTTGAACACTTACGGAATACAATCAAAACGAAAACGGAAACATGCAGTGTTATAAATTAACTTTCAGTGGGGTGTGTATTGTTCCATGATAAAGATATTGTCACAAACAATTTTAACAATACAAAAAAACAAAACCCTGTAAACGTTTATTCTTTTCAAAGCATTTTGGGTTTTGAATTTAATGGTTAAGAATGCACAATACGCACACCCTGAAGGCTCTTGTGGCTCATTGTCATTCCTACGTACGTGCAATCTCCCTTGGGATCAGCAGTTATCATTCATATTTGGACATGTTCCAATTATACATTGCCTGCAATCCGCACCGTCAATCCCCTCGCTGCCCTCTCGACCGTCATACCCTCTAGTGCCCTTCCCAGCATCATTCCCTTGCCCCGTCCTTAACAACACTACTTAGCCTGCCGTCCCAACATCAGCCTCCTCCCGGGTCCTGAATCGTCATTTCTCCCGCTGCCTCTTCCCATCACCAGTCATTTTTTCCTTCCCCTCCCCTAAAGACCAACTCCCCTGCCCTCTTTCCGCATCACAATCCCCAAACCAATCCCTGTATAGTCATTCCCGTACCCTCTTTAACAAACCTTCACCCCCCTACTGCCAACTCCAGCACCTTCAAACATAGACTACGCCAATACTGAACTGGAGCTGCTCAATTGGGTACCCAGCGTGGGTTGACAGTGTCATCCCAACTTTCCCCCAAGTCATCCATTGCACAAGGAGAAATACGTAACAGGCACAACTGCCAGGAACGACACTTCACAAACACTGTATATGAAGAATTTATACAGCATGTGCATGTCTATCCCCAACCAGCTGACGCCTCGCTGATTAACTTGCCAAGAACAGCTGACGGGGGAAGCAAGATTGCATCTCTTAAACATGTTTCTTGAATGCTTTTCAAATGGTTGGTTAGATGAAGATGGGTCAAAAAGGGGTTGATCTTTGTGAGCTTGTTGTTTGGGACATCACCAAATAAAATCTTTATACAAAAGTTAAATTGACAAATTCCAAGCCATCCCCACAATCCATCACAACGTTCAAAAAGAGGTTTTTATAATTGATGGACTCTGCACTGCACAGTCAAACCAATGATGCCCTACATAACAAGCTCTGCATGTACGTACATACACACCAAATGTCAACAGGGCCAAATCATAGAGCTGCTAAACAAGCAAAAAAGCTGGCTTAACAATTTTCTGCTGAGCAAAAAAGAGCTGAAACCAGTGACAGACATTACGGCTGCTAACTTTATTCTGACATACCAAACTGTTTTGTGCTCAGTTCTTTTTTCACTCTTTTAAACAATAGACCTTATGCACATGACGTCTTTTGAGTAGGGCGCCCTCGCCTAGTGGTCAAAAGGAAGATGTTCATTGGTCAGTCCTGTGTGCCGCGCGTACAAATCAGCGCGTTTCCATTGTTTTATCATCAGTTCACCTCTAAGATGGCGGCTTGGTGACGTCAATGCATAAGGTCTATTAATAAACCCCTCTCCTTTCCCCCAATGCCTCCCCTACCCTACTCCTGAAGAAAAGTAAAGAAATCAAAATTACATGACTGTTGCAAGTTTATTTAGGCTCCTTACCAAAGGTTGTGAATAAAGGAAATTTTCAGGCTCGACAGAAATGAAAATTCACATCTATAAAATGCTGCACACAGGGAAATAATCACAGGCTTATTTCTTAATTAATACCACGGTGCCAGGAAGGAGATGTTATGGACGTACAGGTTTACACATGTATGCATCCAGGCAGACGAGGAATTTATGTTGAATATTCCCAACAACGTGAGATTCTATCGATCAATAACGTCCACTTAATTCTGATGAGTCATATGCCAACATTTGCTCATGTTAAACAAAACAAAGTGGTTGAGGTCTCTTCCTGACAGTCAAATAATAAAAACCATCAAATCTCCTCTCGAATCTAAATAAACTAGAAATGATGAAAGAATCAGTTTAAATCAGGCCTGATACTATTGTAAGCATGAGGCAGTTCTTCCTTAATAGTAAAAGGCGCCTTTAAGAGGAAGATGCAAATTTCTACAGGAACATTTCAAGGGGGCAATGGCCTCCATGGTATGTAAGTCCTGCTAAATTAAGCTGAAGTTTATTGTTGATTTAAAGTTTAATTAATGAACAGGCCTGATACTTTGGTCTGTATGAGTGAGGCATTTCTCCTTTAGTAAAATAAATAGCTGTTCGGCAAAATTTGATGCTTCAATCCTGTGAGATCAAGGTACACTGTAGGTTTTCCTTTGTAAAGGGCACCATTATAGCCCCTTTCAAACTACTTTATTCGTCAAGGGCAACCCCGGGGAATAACGGCTGGCACTTTGACACTGCGCTTTACCCCTGATCTACCCCAGAGATTGAGCATACCCCAGGGAATAGCCACCCCTGCTCTGGAATACGGGTAAGCGGTAAAACAGTGGGGTAAGCGATAAAACAGTGGGGTATTCTTGAAACATGCAACCGGACCCCCATGGAATAGGGACCTACATGTAGGTGGAGACAGTTTGGAAGTGCACACGGTTACCCTGGGGTAAAAAAAACTCCTGGGGCCTCCCCAAGGCTATATTACACGGGGATAAGAGATACATTGTGCAAAGGGCTTATGAGGTAAATGTAAATCTTTCAAAATGCACCAAGGCACTGACGAAGTAGCAGGCCTTTGTGAGTTTGTAACTTTATATTTGGTGGCAAAGGACATATTGATCACATATTTTATTTGTTCATTTATTTATCTATGATCTATTTACTTGGGTGGGGGAAGGGGGGGCATTCTCATTAACGCAAACCATTTCCTTCAGAGAACAAGTTCTAGCAACTTCTCTTCATTGATAAAATCAACCCATATGTTTTTCAGTAATTGATATTTCCTTATGAACTGAAATACATGTGTTGGACAGTTCTGATGCTCATTAGCTACTTCCTGCTTCTCAACGGCCAGCAATGGATAAACTAACCACACCATGTCCCAATTTCAAGTATCGCAGCCATAATTTCATAAAGCCTGTCAGCACGAAGCACATACACAAATTACAAATCTTGCTTTACAGAAAAAGGTTACCGGCCAAAATTCAATAAAGTTTGCTTAGCAATATTTTGTGCTTATTAGCTTTGTGAAATTGGGTCCTGACTGAGAAAATATTTGAAGGAATGGTTAAGTTTTCATCATGAATGGACTCATCAAGTTTCTTGGAAAGAGAAAAAACATTGTATCAAATCATTGGATGTACAAATGATTTGGTTTGTAAAAGGCGATGGTATCATCACAATTTATATGTAAATAAGTTGAGTTTATTTGAAAAAAAAAACCCAGGTGGTTTCACCCCAAAAGTTTGTTGTAGAAAATTATGCAAGCTTTTCTCCCACTGGTATTTCCCAGCACTTGTTTATTTACACTGTTCGTTTACCAATGTCAGGCATGATAAGGCAAGGAAGGCCTTCATGCAAAAGGGCCCAATTTCATAGAGCTGCTAGGCACAAACATTTGCTTAGCATGAAATTTTTGCCTTGATAAAAACAGGGTTACCAGCCAAATTTCCACGTGATTTTGATAAGCAAACAGTTGAATACCATTAACAAGCAATATGCAACAAATGCAAATTTTGTTGGTAATCCTGTTATTATCAAGGAAGAAATTTCATGCTAAGCACATTTTCGTGCTTAGCTCTATGAAATTGGGCCCTGATCATTGCCTTGGTGCCTCTTGAAAGTATTCCAGTGCCAGGCCTGGAATCACCTTATAAGGCCATCAGCCCAATTTCATAGAGCTGCTTAAGCATGAAAAGTAGGCAAGCACAACAAAATTATGCTTAGCAGAATAAGGTTACTAGCCAAGTACCATGTCGCATACTGTACCATCTGTGACTTGTATCCTCCTCATTCTTGCTTAGCAGAAAGTTATTAAGCAATACTTTCTGCTTGAGCAGCTCTATGAAATTGGGCCCTAGTCTTGGCCTTGGTGCCCCTTTAAAAGCTGCCCACAGACTTTAAGATTTCCAAATGGAAGTGCCCTTTGCAAAATGAAAAATGCTTGCCCTCTCAAAAATTTATACTTGGGGTATGCAGTACAGGAATTAAGTATCAGTCCTGCACTGTGCCTTCAAATCCACTGAGACGCCATCTTTCTACCTACATTTTTGTACATTAAACACTCTCTTGAGTCTTAGTCAGCACCCTTAAGTGTTCCATATCCAAATATGCCCATATCTCACAAGTCTACACTCACTACCCCCAACATGTACATATCCACGACATCCTATACATTCAGACGGTAATCACTAGAGAGCAAAAATGCATTAATGTAGGCCAGTTCATGCAACTATTGGCTATACTATTGATCTATGTGTTATGACAGGGGGCTTTGGGCTCCAGCAGGTGACGTGTGATAAACGACCCAGCCCAATCAAGTTGCTGACGCTTACAACATTACACTTTAAAGCCGTGTTCGCATTGGACTAATGTTTTACCAAGACAGTGGTTAACATTCCAAAAGGGGAAACTTACCAGCGTCCGCACTTGGATTAATGACATGGGTAAACTAACCGACACGATCGGTAAAACACATACCGACTAACTTAAGACAAACACAAGAGGGCGCTATCGCAGT
>JAUELU010000013.1:6868223-6878997 GCA_032357145.1 Evasterias troschelii
TGTGCCCCCCAAAATCATCATCAAATTTGTTATCATTTTTGGAAGATACATTTTTCATCAGGTCTAGCTACTGCCTCCCTGTTCGATCAGCACATGTGATTAATAAACCGTTCCCCCAGAAAGAGTATCAGTCCTCAGTCTAAAGTCCGCTTAGGAAAAGGAGGAAAAAATACCTTAAAAATTAAATCAATACAAACCAAGTGACCACGACACCAAATCCTAATATTGACTTCTGAAATGTCAGAATAAGAATGTACAAGATGAAGTTACAGTTAATGGAGAAGGAATACAGCCAAAAAAATCCACATAATCTTTCTCTTCAAGATGTTTATAAGGAGGTTTTTTCAGCGGCGCTCACAGAGCCAAAACAGGGCGATATGATTACTTGCGGGGATTTCAACTTGCTTTGTCTGTTAGCATTTCATAAACCATCAATCTAAGCAATGTTTTCGAAGACAGGAAGAAATCCCTAGGCGCCTCAGCTAGAGTACATAAGGCAGGCAGGTGTGTTAACAAGTGCTCTAGTTTTCTAAAGCAGAGTTGGACGATTTATCTTGCATTGATTTGACAGTTTCACCTACTTCCCGTAAAGTAATTACTTAAAGACTGAAGTAAGAGTTAAGACGATTAGTCTAGGGAGTTAATTGGAAATTGGCTATCAGTCACCACGTGCCTTGTTCATGGGAAACTAATTAGCACTTGAAACTCTGTAAAGTTCATAATTAAAGTTATGCATATAATATATATATATATATTATTATTATTTTTTTTTTTTTTTGGGGGGGGGTACTTTTTAAACGTACACGTGTATATTGTATTATTACTCAAGCCACTTGTATTCATGAATCATGTGTATCATATTACTAAAGCGCTGGTTGAGAGTAACCTCATTGCCAACCAACTTGTGACAATTTCATTACATTTGATGTCTACATTGAAGTGAAAACAGTTAATATTTTGTCTCAGATTTTGTTCCAACGTTCTTATTACGTTTGCAGCAATCAAAACAGGGCTGGAACTACATGGAAGCCATTGCTTTTGTTGCCTCCTCAAAAGTTTCACGTAGCAGCATTCTCCCGATAGCTAGTTAAATCAGCAGAGGAACACTGAAATACGGACTATTGATAAAGCTGATGGACTAATGAAATGACAAGCCAACTTGTCCTGCTGGCTAGTCACTAAGACAATTATCTAAGAGGCAATTGCCCTCTCAAGGAAAAGTTCCTGGAGTGAACCACCCTGTTCTCAATAAAAAAAAACATCTAACCAATTGGTGACAAATTTGTCACATTTTGGTCACGTTTTAGCCAAAACATTTAATTTCTTTTGTCAGGGATTGGGTTTTTGTTCTTATTTTGATTGTGGCAATCTAAATAAGCTGTGATTGTTACAATACTATTCTCTCGACTTGGACACTATTTAAGATATAAACATCTCCCTGGAGAATTGGAGTGTAACAACATTAATTTGACCCTATGGCTTACACTATTGATGTGGTGGTTTGGCCTTGCTCCAATCTCCAATCCAGACATTATTGATCTCCATCATTAGACATAATGTATCACACTGCAATCATCTTGGATGAGTTCCCTGTATTCAGTAGCAATCAATGACCCTGACTCGCAAGACAAAGAGAAGAAGCCAGACTATTCATCATTCTAGCCTCGTTCTCAGTTGAAGGAAAATTAAATAGCTGTAAAGGTTTCTAGTTTTGTTTCTTCATTTAAAATATCAGAAACAAGAACAAAACTCATTATTTTAGCGCATATCACCGTGAAGTCCCTCGATGTATTCTGACCATGAATTCAACAATGATACAAACTGACCATACACATGAGTTTGTTCTGACCACTACGTTTTAAATTATTCTCATTTTCAGCCTGTTTGACATCTGCTTTAGTTGTTCCATAACTGACCAGCATGCAGCAGATTGGATAGAGCAGGGGGCTGTCAACAGAGATTTATTGGTAGAGGGCAGATTTCTAGCTGGTTTGTACTAGTACTGTTGAGACAAACATGATCAGTACAGCACATGTACCATGGATATATGTGTATGAAAGAACAATAACTCCAAAATCTATTCTTGCCCATGTTGGCAACCAGTGCAAATCATGGAGAATAGATGCAGTGGATTCAAGTGAGCATGTCCTGATGACAAGTCTAGTAGCAAAGTTATGTAAATCCAGGCCTGGAGGCCAACCAAAATTGTCCTGTTTTCGCCTCGATCCCCAATAAAAGGTTTCCAATAAATTCTCTAGTGGAAGTGCCCTTTGCAATAATGAAAATGGTCTTGCCCTCTCAAAGGTTAAATTTCCAGGCCTGCTGTTTTAATATCCACCCATCAGTCCAACCAGTAGGCCCTACATGCAAGCTGTAATACGCATCTACCTCTTCTTGAATTTCATCAGATTTTATATTGTTGTACTTATTTTTTTAGTTATTTATTTATTTAATTTTATTTATTTACTTATTTATTTTTTTGGAAGGGGGAGGTTGGAGATGCGAGACTAAAGTCACTTTAACTAATATGTATTGCCCTCTTTATGTAAATGACCTTATCTTGGAGCTTCTTTAGCGCAGAACTCTTGCCTGTAGCTGTAAACCATTACTCACAATAACCAGCGCAATAAATAGGGCCAGTATAGTCATCGATCCTTGCAAAATGCTGGAATATAATATGCATACTCGGGTGATGATCCCTACATGCCACAAGGAATTCTACACTGGATCTGTAAAGGTTTCTTGCTCTACAGTTTCCCCAAGATTTTCTATTTTTTCTTTAATGAATTATTTAAGATGTGGGTTAAAATTTGATGAGTTCATCCAAAGCATGCGATGTCTGTAAAACTAAACAATTCTTATTAGTTGTTTTTCACCAAACACAGAGAGTGTCTATTCACTGTATACTTGGTGCTTTCCTAAGTCCTGTGAAAAAAACATCCTCAGGCATATTACCTGGGTGGGTTGTGAACCCATAACCTTTGCAGTTCTAGAGCAGATGTCGTATGACAAAAAAAAACACCTACATATTATCGCAGTATTCTAAAAAGTACTGAGTATACACCTCTTTCCAGTGTATTGGTAAAACACAAATGAATCCCCAATGCGAATGAACATCGATTAAACAAAACATTTCTTCATCAATTTCTCTAGAAGTAATCCTCAGGCCTACGAGTTACTTTTCTACAATCTTGGTCATAACTTGTTGATTAGGCCTACCCCGGCCCCTGATTAAAGTCGACTCTCATTGCATGGTTACTAATTATTATCTCATTATTATGTTGTATTCGGCAAAAATTTCAACTAACATGCAACAATGCAATTAAGTAATATTTGTTACTGTTCTGTTACTAATGATGTAATGGAGCAGAAACAGAGAGGCAAGAACAATTAATGGAATCAGATGACAAAACAAACTCATTCTAAAATGTCCTGGGCCCAATTTCATGGCTCTGCTTACAGCTGAACTCTGCGCTTGCGATCACCATTTTTGGCTTACTTTTACAGGGCAAGCGTTGAATTTCTGTGCTAGCTGTGCAAGTGAATAATGCCTAGAAGTAAGTAGTGTGGAGCACACCTGTGCACAAGCAAAAATTCCCTGCTAACCTCTGAAATAAACTACACGTAAGCACTGAATTCCCTGCTTTCCTAAGCACTGATTCTTTGCTTGCGGTAAGCAGAGCCATGAAATTGGACCAAGGGTTTATTGAAGTGAACCAAACCGCAATCCTTTTAATCCAAAATGATAATAACATTTGGCAAGGGAACTGGGGACGGGGAGGGTAAGGTTTATTGTCAGGTAGCCCAAGCATTTTGGCCGGGATTGTTGTCACTTTTGGCAGTTGCTTGGTTTTGTTACTTTCATAAAAAAACACCCCACATCGATCTGAGAGTTTCAGATTACTTCAACCATTTTGTACACAACTGAAAGTGGAAAAACTGCAAAGCAACTGTACAAAATGAGTGTGTTCAAATGTTATTCAGCTAGTTGCAATGTCGTAATGTATCGTAGGTCTTTTCAAATGAATCATTCTATCTGCCGGTTAAACCATTCCAATTGTACTTCAGTTTTCCTTCCCAAGGAAGATTCAAAATTGGTCACAGAGTAATTTTTGCGCTACTGAATCTTAGTCAATACTCCCTGAAGCTCAGTTTGAGCAAGATAGAAAAATTTATTAAATATCTTGTTAATGTATGTGTGTAATTTCATCTATGTAAGGACAAGGCCATTTTCAATATAAAAAGGGAGGAATTTCTTCCACTTACAATCCCAATATTACTATATATTAAGCGCTTAATGCAATTTTTAATTGTTTTTCACAGTCCACATTTTTCGAGATGGGATGTTTTGAATCAACAATATAAATGTCCATCACAAAACCTTCTAAAACTGTGTTAATTTCAAGAAAAATTCTTGACGAAATTGTCAGACTAGTAAACAAACCAATCAGTCTGTCAACAAATCTCATGTCATATCCCCTGTCTCCAGTAGCAACAATGAATACTAAATACCTTTACCCCAAAATGAGTTCAAACTATTTCTTTCCTCCCAGCCTCAATTTAGTTAGTATAGGTTTGTGTAGGAGAAACAAAAACACACAAGATAGCTTCGAACTGATATAATTCTATATCATCTCTCTAAAGCAAAATACATCAGAAGTAGTCCTTACCGCTGATCTGGACCGAATCACTTGGCGATGCATTTGTCGGAGAACTATCTCCGGAGAGTTTGTGTATTCCTCTTCCTCCAAGACGAAATCTTCCCGATGCCTATTCCTGATAGATTTCAATCCCTCCTGGGACCCAACTGACCACGATCGCTGCGAGTGGCACATGACTGCCTCCAGATCTGTTTTCCTCCCGTCTGGATGACTAAAACCTGTTTACAAGTTACTCATTGCTATCCATTGTTGATGGGGGATATTTCTTGCGGGTGTCCCAGACAAAAAACTACATAAACAGGTTAACTATAATTCCTGGAAGTTTCCTCCATGAATGATACATATTATTTCAGATGCTGCTGAAGACAACATGATCTGAGCCCTCTCTAAAAGAAAAATACATCTGCACTGAAGAGACGATACTTTCTGTTTACCCTGATTGAAACATCATCACTCTCCGAGATCTCAGTTTTCAAACCTGGCTCCCTGTAGCACGACAATACATTTTAATCCTCAAAGAAAACAACATCCTTGTTCACAGCATTATCTCTGAATTTAGTAACGATGTCTTCTGTCGTTACTCGAGAAAGCACGAAGGGAGGGACATGGTGAAAGCAACGTCACTGTCCAAGACCTCAATTCTTTAAGTTCTGTGCTGTGTTTAAAGATTTATTTTTACCATCGCTGAACACAACATCAACATACAACCAGCATCTGCACTGCAGCAGACGATTTCCCTGCCCCTTGAGAAAACAGCTTTATTGTCAGTGCCCTAGATTCCTCAAAGTTGTGTATCAATTTTTTCTCTCAAAGTGTGTGTGAACTGTTCCGTTATGAATTACCAACTATTCCTCGAAGTCTAACAATAAAATGCTCTTACATTGATATCCCAACAGCGACATTCACAAAGACCGTACTGACAAGTGTCTTGATCGAGATCATAGTGTCACTGAGACGTTTCGTCTCTGGTTAATTTTCTCTCTACCCCTTCTGTTATTATTCATGCGATTTATCTTTGAACAGAGACTGTATGATGGGTGTTGGATTTTCCAAAGTCGATGCCACGCATGGGGTTTACAATCAAGTCTGGGACTCACCAAAGCTACCCACTTAGAATAAATTAACCTCCTTTTCTGAATGTTGGTGTTTAAAACAAAGTGCCTTAGCAAACACTTTTAAAGTTGTATTCTCTTCCAGAAGATTTAAATCTTTCATGCGACTAAGCGCAGCTCAAAACAAAGAACAGCCACAGTTCTTAGCTTGCTTACAATGTAAGTTGTGTACCTTGGAGATTCACAGCAGACTGGTTATCCAAGGGTTGTTTTTTCCTCCCAGTATCTTAAACCAAAACAACCGCAGCGAACACATTTCCTAAATCACAGAAATTCAAGTGCAAAGGCAAACACAGCATGCACTGTTCTTGAAAAGCCTGTAGGCAAGTCTGACCCCCATTGTGATTAACCATTTCCGTAGAGAAGTTTACCGATGTTTAATGTACATGTTTATTACATGCATGCCCTGACAGCGGCAATTGGGAGAAGAACATCGAAACGTTGTTTGTTTCATCCTCAAGCCCGTTGAGTTCTCAAAACGGCTGAAGTCGCTGATTAAATCGAGTGCCCCCTGCTCATGGTTTACTCACTAGAGTTTATGCGCATGCTTTAATCTCATTCCACCCTTCGAACTCTGAAGAAACAGCTTGACAAATACTTATCCTTTAAAATCCAAAGACATAATATTCCACAAGTTGAGTTGATGCACATACAAGTGGTTACTCTGAAGGTGAGTAGTAGCTGAGGCTTGTTAGCTACTGTTGGCGATCTCTTTGCTTTTTTCGTTCAAATAACCTTCAAGAGATATGCGAACCGTCGATGAATCCGAGCAGAACAGAAACTCTACACTGACCAAAAAATGGAGAGACCGAGAGAGAGAGAGAGATGTAGAGAGAGAGGGAAGAAGCACTTCACTCTCGCGAGGCTAGTTTCCAGGGGTCCCTCATTGGCTAAGGGACATCAAGATTCCATCGGAAAATGCTGTGGCATTTGCATGTCATTACAGTCAGCTCATTGATTGGTTGTAACACCACAGGCATTATGGCTGAACTGCCTCAAGAAAAAATTAATATTCTAAGAAGAACTCACAGATAAGCACCGACTGTGTCTCACTTCATAACAGGTTAAATTTATCTGTTTAAATCACCCCTGTGTTCCAAATCTTCCCTCCGGTCCCGGTCGCCGGGAGGAAGAAGAAAGAAGAGAATCGACTTTGCGTTTAGTTGTTAAAGTAAAGACAGACAGTGGCAGGCCATCGTTATCATTATGGCAACGTTGAAACGGGTTTGTGCTGGTTTGCTTTTTACCCAGAGGGTCTGTTTATTTAAGAACACACACACAGTGCATGACTGAGTGAGTTGAATGATCATGACAATGCTGACTAAATCATCAGATCTTTAGATAAATATTCAATGAAAACTTTGACAGTACAAGAATAACTTGCTTTATGTTATTAAAGGTACATCTTGACTTTTGGGAGAGTAAGGCCATTTCCGATTTGGCGGCTACAGCTCGGCTAGGACTGTTGTTAAGGACGTCCTATACTACATGTATAAAGCGTTATATTATAGGATCCAGCTGCAGCCTTAATTGTATATGCCAATTTGAACATACCAAATATTCATTTCACTCCTCCAGTTTTTAATGAACACACAATCAAACCAACCTTGGATTTTGCCACAAATTAGGCCAAGTTAAAAAAAGACACCAGTTGATATTTTTTTGTTTATTCAAAAAGAGAAGGATGAAGTATTATTTTTCATTTTAAAAATGTCTTTCAAGGAAAGCCAGACTTAAAATTTGATGGCTTTGTAGAATTAGAAGTCTAAATAAGGGTGAATCAAATCAATCATTGAAAGTATGCAGAGCCGAGATGAAGCGAAAATACATCAAAAATTTAGTCTTTTGGGAAGAAAAAAAAATGCTGCGGCTTTAAAAAAAGGATGAGGGTGCCGGGACAATCAACTGAGTGTTTTTGGTACTTTGCCTTATGTGATTAAGTTTCTTGTTCATGGGACTTTGAACAAATTCCCACCACCAGAGGTGATACTTTGTTGTTGCAAGGGCAAGGCCATACATTATACACCTTCTGGATGCATTTCTAACTTGAACATTTCAAAGGGCACCAAGGCATGTATGCCTTGGTGCCCTTTCGGCAATGACCACTGGGCATGGAGGCAAATTGCCTTTGTTGCTTCAGTAAAATATCAGGTCTGTTAAGTATGTTTTATTTCAATTAGGCAAATAATATACAAACTGAGTAATAGGGAACAATTTTCCTTACAAATTGTATTTCAGACGGAAATATTGTTTATGACATTTTTTATATCTGCTGGTAAAATGTGACGCTCCATGGTGAAACCAGGCACTTCCTGCCCAATCCCAAAACTGATTTTATTCTCTCATCAATTAGATCAGAAGAAGAGCCGCTAAACAACACCTGTAAGACCAACATTGTCAGGCCTGGAACTTCATCTTTAAGAGGGCGAGGTACATTTTATTTTGCAAAGGGCACTTCCCTTGGAAAAACTTAAAGCATATGGGAAACTTTTGAAGGGGCAACAGAGGCCATGACCAGGGGCAACAGAGGCCATGACCAGGGGCAACAGAGGCCATGACCAGGGGCAACAGAGGCCATGACCAGGGGCAACAGAGGCCATGACCTACATTGTATGTGGCCTCTGTGTATTTCCAGGCCTGCAACCTATAGGGTATATAAACCACAAAATAAGCATTGTAGAATGTTGAAGACATCCCTTCACATTGATATCAGGCCAATATTTTGAGTTGCCTTCACTTTAAATACAATGTCACTATTTTTGAGAACTGGCTGATATGGCGAGGAGGCGTCACTTTTGTAAACTTTCGTACTCAGACCTGAATCATGTACTTTGTTCTTGTAAAGCACAAGTCAATTTTTAATTGATATAAGAATGTAAATTTCTACTGGAAAATATCAAGGGGCGTCAAGGCAAAGACCAGGGCGCATTGGGGACAATTACTTTTGTTGTCTAATGGAAGTATCAGGCCTGCTTACTAAGAAAAGGCCTTGATTATACTCCATTTGATGTACAGTACATTAAACAAATCATAACATTCACCATCTCTTTTCCTAAACACACATTGTTAATCCATGGCTTTAACCTTTACACCGTTTCTAGTTGTAGTTTTACATGTGAACTGTCACCCTGTAACTACATGTCTGTAATAATAACTGGTTTAAGGGGATTTGGATGGATTTGATATGTCAACCAAGGTGGCTGCCATCTTTTATTACCCATGATGTAAGTTAATGAGCCACATAAGCCAAGAAGTCCAGTGTGGACGGACGCATTGTCCCAGCAAAACGGGCCAGTAAACCATTTTAATTCCATCGGACTCGAACACTTAAATCCTCAGAAAGACAGTGACAAAATGTCCTCCTCCCGGCATGTTTCCCCATTTTTATTTACTGAGATTTTACACATTGGGTTTACCCCATGAAAACACACCTAGCATACACAAGTAACCTCTGCCCATTTTCACAGCTGTTTAAAAACAAAAAACTACGCTAGCTAGTGTTTCTGCTGAGCAAAAGATAGCTGGGAATCAGTTACAAACAACATATATTGCATGTTATTTTAACTGGTAACATGTTTCTTTTTATGTGTATTATGTGCTTAGCAGCTTTATGAAAAAATGTCCCATAACAACTGTACCAAAATAGTGAAGTTTCTTGCTTTTTAAAAATCAACTTGAACAAAATTAATATTATTTTTCTTTTGTTACAGAAAGGTACACAAGTGTGAAATGATTACATATAATTGAGTGAAAGTCAATAAAAAAAATTTCTTAATGTAAAACAAAACAAATTTTTATTAGTGTCAAGCTGGGTGAAAATTCAGAGTTTTACAAAAAGCCCTTAAGCACCTAGGAATCAAAACAGCACTGGACTTGATCCACCCAAGACAATGGAAAATGCATAGCAACGAAGATAAACAACCTTCATCCTTCCACGGACTGGTTGTATGCTGATTTTTAGAGGCGCTGGTACTACTGTACATTGTGATTTCACTTTTGTGTTCATTTGTCATTGCTGGGAACCATGCAGGGCATCGCCAACAGCGGGAATTAAACAGAAGTTCAAATATTGAAGTTGGGGGGGGGGGGGGCTAGTTTTTCCAACCAAATTTGAACAAATTTACAGGGAGGAAAACTTCACACTAATGACCAAATGCTAACAAAAAAACAAACTAAACAAGTCAAATTAGTTTGAGTGATTTCGTTCAAGTTGATCTTGAAAATGTCATTTTCATTATCTCTGCTTAACCAGAAAATATTGTTCAGAGATCTGAACAGTTAAAAACAAAAAAATCAAAACCTTTCTGAAAACCAAGCCGTTGTGAATCTGCTTTTGTAACAAAACCACAAAATTCTGAATAAAAAAACCCAGAATATAGCAATTTGATTAAACTAAGTGGCAATATAAAAGTACAGTTTCCCACTCAAGAGGTTCTTTTTTCTCACAGACATAGCCACAATTTGCAATGTAAATCAATTCACTATGGGGGGTTTTGCACAGCTGTGCTTTATTGAAGTGAATTTCATGTGTAGCACAAAAGAATGTGGCAAAAAGTGGAATTTATAATTCTGCATAACAATAAGAGAGCTGTCAAATGAAATTTGAGCGCAGCTACTCAGGAGATAGTGGGACATTGGAGCAGCATAGTTTAATCCAAGACATGGTGCAAAACAGGTAACACTCGGAAGAATCATGAAGGTTTTTTATTTAAAATCTGAAAAGGCATGCCTTTTCATCGACTGATCAAAATTGCTGTCTAAATTATGGCCACCTGTGTAAGAATTTGTCTGTAAAAACTCACTGTGTATTTCGATTGAACTCAATGCAATTTACAAGCACAGCATGAACACAAAACCAATACAAAACAGTTTTTTTCACAAGTTTTTGAAAACAAATTGAGTGTGAATTTTCACAATTTGATTGAACAGGGGTCGATTTCACAAAACTCTTCCTAACTTAGGACTAGTCCTAGGCAATGCTAAGAGATAGGACCAGTCCTA
>JAUELU010000013.1:6888507-6907076 GCA_032357145.1 Evasterias troschelii
AATAATTAACTCCTAAAAATGCTCTGACAGATTGCACAGTAGCGTATTCAGAAGTAAGCATTCATAATAACATCCACGCACATGACGATATGGGAATTTTGAAAAAATGTAAATATTCATGTTCATTTTAATAATTCATTTCGTCAGTCATTAAACATTTAATAATTAACTCCTAAAAATGCTCTGACAGATTGCACAGTAGCGTATTCAGAAGTAAGCATTCATAATAACATCCACCTCATCTAAATACAATTTAATGCACTTCCAAACATGAAAACATATTTTGTCTGTTTTGATGATGCAGGAAGTACACATTGCTCAAGAAAGAATTCATTAATTGGCATGAAACAAAGCATCATCATTGTCTAGAAGTGCTACATGTACATTATACAATCTAATTTCAACCTAAACTAACTGCACGTTAGTGAAAAAGTGAAACCACAGCCTTGTGAGTAATTTGCTATATTGATTACATATGCCAAGATGTACAGGAATTTGCACTCGCTGGAGGTGGTGGGAGTGTACAGTGTGGACAGGTGTTCTGGTCAATGTGTACATTAACTGCTTTACAGATTTGTCCGATAGATTTAATCTGTTGTAAGAGCAGTCAAAAGTTATTTTTTCTCTTTCGCCCTGCAGACTTTGAAATTGTCCACTTGGAAAGTTGTTGAAACCCATTAAAGGTGTAGTGCAGTTTTTCATACTGATCATTTTGTTGCCGCCAATTCCAACCTTTGACTTTCGACCTGCTTGTGGTTGTGGCTAAAGAAAACTTTGAAAACAAAGTCGTCAAAAAAATCCCCCATCCGGTTACAGTCCTGATACTTCGTGGAGGCAACGGCAGCAATTGCCTCCATGCATCTGAACACTGCCTTGGTGCCCCTTGAAATGTTCCAGTACAACCCTATCTAGCTGCATCGTGCAACACTCAAAGGGGTATTCCCTCTACCTGGGGAAAACTGCCTTGCCCTTTAAAAGGAACAAAGTATCAGACCCAGGCCAATTTCATAGAGCTCCTTATGCAGAAATTATTGCTTAACTTGTTTGTGCAAAACAGAGTAAGCAGGACACCAGTTACAATGTGCATTTGGTACATTTGTCACATGATATTTTGGCTGGTAACCTTATTCTGGTAAGCATAATTTCATTGAGCATAGAGCTACCTTTGGTGCTTTAAGCATCTTTATGCAATGGGGCCCTTCGTGTAATCACTGATTGTTTACATTACTACAAACAAAATTTAAGTAATTCTCAGATTGCAGAGTGTCAAAGTGCAACTTTTAACCTAAAATTAGAGAAACAGATAGCACACATCCTAATGAGGAAGAATTATTTTAGTCCAATGGCCATGGAAGGACTTTGATCTTTGTTTTTCTCTAACCACACGTGTGCAGTTCAGTGTCATGTAGACGTGTACTTCCTCCAGACCGGCTGGCACAGGATGTGTGGTACATACAAATACAATGTGTATTTAAACTCTCATTGCACAACACACATTTTCTGTCAAACAATTCCTTAAAGTTGTAAAAATATTAAACATTGTGAATTTTGAAAGAAATTTTGTGTTTAAAAAATGCAACTTTTTATGAAGAAACCTGCTATTCTTGTTTTTAGACCATTGTATTAAATAGCCCATCCCTCAATCCATTGCCCATCTGCTCCATTCTCAAATGCAACCTGCCCCTTCATCCATTGCCCCTTCCCTCTAATTGCCACCTGCCCCTCCACCCATTAGCAGACCTGACACTTCAGGAAGGCAATGCAGGAAATTGCTTGTTGACCTTGGCCACTGCCCTGGTGCCCCAGGACAACTAATTTCCTACAGAGGTGCCCTTTACCATGGAGAGACACCTTGGTGCTCTTTCCCAGTCAATAACAAAGCATCAGGCCTGCATTTACTCTCACCCTTCTCCTCAATACATTGATACCTGCCCCCGTCATCAACAGCCCCCTCCCTTCCATTCACAACCCCTCCATCCGTTGCCCCTCCCCCTTAAATTAAATGCTGCCTACCCTCCTTAACCATTTAGCCCATCCCTCCATTCATTGTCATTTTACCTCCCCCAGTCCCCCTCCATACCCTGGTGTTAACTTGTGACTTCCTGGAGATGACAGTTCGTGTAGGTTGCTGATCAATCTTTGGATAAAGATTACCTACATGTATTAATACTTTTAAAAATTCTCACCTCAGATTGCCGTCTCCGTACAACCACGCTGTTCACTCGCAATCTGGTCTCAGCCTCCTCTCGCTCATCGTACTCCTCCCTGGCCCGGGTGACTGCCCTCATGAGCTGGGCTCGCTGGTCCTCATCACTGATGCCGTAATCATCTGCCAAGTCATCTTCCGTCACTGCACGGAAGTCCCCCAGAGTGAACTCTGCCGGAAAATGCTTCAGTGCATCGGAGAGATCATTCTCATGGAGGAACACCCGAAATGCCAGATGACCCGACGAGGTCGTAGGGGCATCTAGAGTTGACTTTTTCCTCCTTGAAATTGCTGTCTTGTCCAGGGTTGGTGGCTTTAAAACTTGAGGGTTCCCGTCGCCCCCTTCTGCCATTTCTAACTCGTTCTCTTCAATTCTGAATTTTAATCAGTCCAAGACTACATCCTGCAATGGCAAACAATTGAAGAAATGGGGTTAAACATACATCGCACACAAAAATTTAATTACCTAAATCATCTTGCAATACCTTTCTCCTTCCAACTTTATACTTTTAATGAAGTAAATAATTTAGGACTGCAAGCGTGAGCTACAAAATCACAATGACATTTGATACAAGGGCCTGTAAGGACCATAGAGTGCAGTTGGAAGTTCGGTCCTACATTTGATTTATGCCGTTTTTCTGCAAAAATGTCACAGGCAAGTCAAACTCTGCTACACTTGTGGATAGTGTGTTTACACTGTCAGTATCAAATATCTGGAACTCACCCTGGGTACCTGTTAAAAGGGAGGCCTAGTAAATGCTACAGTATAACAACGAGCAGGTGTTGTTGTCGACGGTGTTGTCAGCCAACCACTCACACCGATGGCTTCACGATTACCAAGGAACAATTTGTCAAATATCCTCTCATTGGGAGCAACCTGGGCCCAATTTCATTAGAGCTGCTTTATATTATAAGCAGAAAATATTGCTAACAATTTTCTGCTAAGGAAAAAGTAGCAGGATACCAGTCATAGCTGGTACATATCACAAAGTGTTTGGCCTGGTAGTGGTAACCTTATTCTTGTAGGGTAAGCATATTTTTGTGTGCTTAAAAAAAGCAGGTCAATGAAATCTAGCCCCATATTACCAGTGCCAAAATGCCTGCACTAACGACTATGAGGGGCTATGAAATTGGGCACATGTTACAATCAGATTTGGGGAAATGGGCTCAACCATGGAAGTAGGACTCCATGGCTCAACTGAGATCAACTTCTAGCTATATAGCATTAGTATCCTACGGACCACAACTGGCCGGTAGCCATGCCACAACTCAAGATTGCCTTTGAATTGATCATCACAAAATTAATCTTGTAAACAAATTGCAAGGTAACAAAAAAATAAAAATAAATTAAGAGAAAACAAATTTCAATTCTATTCTGAAATTAATCAGAGTTTCCAGATTTACCAGCCCTTATTGTCTGCATACAGCTTGATCTAGTCTGGGAATTTACGGTGCAATTTAACAGCTAATGGATCAACATCAATACCGGCATAATTATGACCCACCGATCACTGGGATACGGCGAGAACCACGGCTACATCAATAACATACCACAACAACACGCCATTCAATACTGTATGCAGTGACACACACCAAACAAAATTACAATCCGAAACCATTTTCCATCTCTCTTTTACACCAAAACATCCGGCTCAGGCAGACAAAAACGAAAATGGCTACTTTAGATTAATACTTAAACAATTTACCTGGTCAGTTTGGAGGGAATCCAATGTGAGATTCTGGAGCAATTACATAATTTATAACTCCATCGTCCATTTGGAGAGAGTTATTTCTATGCTTGGACACGGACGATCATTTTCCCGCATACGATCATGTGTCCATCGATCGCTGCACGGCGAACAGCCTCCAAGGCAATGGCAAAAACTTAGGGATCAAGTTCAAACAGTAGCAATTTGCATTTTGGAATACAGTTAAAACATATTAAATTACTATTAAATTGTGAACATAACTCCTAAAATTACTTCTTACCCTGATTGTTTTACTATTTTCCGTATATTAAATAAATTGTAGCTTTTAATTCATCACGTTCGTAGTAGTTTTATCAGATAGTCCCTGAAAATCTTTCGCTCCCCAAGAGGGCGCTATAACTATTTTACAAGAGCTAGCAGTAGACAACCATAATAAACCCAATGTTCTCATTGGTTTGATTGTATTATTTGTAACAAAAATAATGACAACTTCGAGAAAAATGTGTACAACATGCCGAGCACTGTAGGCCCTACATAGAGACAATACAATGACGTTTGTGGGTGAAATCTATGGATAAAGGTTGGCGAACTTACTTGTAACGCCATGGTTTTTCTCATTATTCATTCAATGTGAGGATGGTCATAGTAGAAGGAGGAACATTTTGATGAATAAAGTCATCCCAGCCGAATTAGAGATTTTCCACCACAGGATTTTCTCTTTGATTTTGATAAAACTATACATACATTAAAGGACAAAAAATTTGTCATGCAAGAGCACTCATCAAATCAGGGAGACTGATTAACCTTTATTCAAGGATGAATGAAATTGAACATCAGGGATTGTCAAGGCAAATACAAAAGTTTGTAAAACTGTCATCAACAAAATGTGACGCACTCACTCCCCTGTAACAATAAAAAGATTATTAGATAGTCAATAACTTACAAAATCTAGAGGAACGAAATAAGAAACAAACACATCCACGAGTAAAGAAATAAAGAAAAACACACAAAAAGTGACATAAAAACATCAAGAAATAAACTTTAACATAAAGGCACTGTACACGTTTGGTAATTTTCAAAGACCAGTATTCTCACTTGGTGTATCCCAACATAATGCATAAAATAACAAACCTGTGAAAATTTGGGCTCAATTGGTCAATAAAGAAAATGATGAAAGAAAAAACACCCTTGTTGTACAAACTAGTGTGCTTTCAGATAGGAATAAAAGGCTTCCAGCCAGAAGTCTTTTATTATTTGAATGAGAAATTACCTCTTTCTCGAAAAATTACGTTACTTCAGAGGGAGTGGTTTCTCACAATGTTTTATATTATCGACAGCTCTCCGTTGCTCGTTACCAAGTAAGTTTTTATGCTAATATATATTTCGAGTAATTACCAAACGTGTACAGTACAATAAACGTCAACGTTGATTTTAAGAAACACAGATATCAATGATAGCCCCCCCGGGCAACTAAGGAAATAACTAAGACACCAACAAACAAAGAAATAAAGAAGAAAACACAGAAATGCAGAAAGACCAACACTGAGAAATTTCATATTTCATATGAATACAGAGAACAAATACGGGGAAACACGGATCCATATGTATAATTATTAATATATAGAGAGAGAGAACAAGGCACGTAAATGAATGGATATAAGAGACATGAAGAAATCACTGGAATAAATAAATTATGTAATAAATAAATTCAAATTCTTTTTATTTTTAGGAATACAGAAGCATCAATTACAAGAAACCAATGGATTGCTCAGGCCTATGTTAGTCACTCCAGAAGTCTTGACATATCAAAAAACCTACATATCATGCCAAGCATGCATCATTGTCAAGTATATTTCAGTTCAGTTCAGTTTATGAATGCCTCTCAAATTACCCCCTAACCCAACATTACATTTGCAACTTTATACACAAGAATGATTTTATACGCAAGAGTCGCGCCCACCACACACCTTGCGGGAGCACGATTGTGAACAGCGCCATCTCGTGGTACTAACCTAACCGTCTAAAGATAATACAGCGCCATCGACGGCCCACGCACGGAGAACTTTGAAGATCGATCGTGTCTTGAAGACCACGCACACGTTTTTGTTTTGTTTGTAAACAAACAGGTGCACTTTACGTTTGAACGATCACCACAAACTGAGTTCGATTGTGTAGGTGGAGCTAACGGTAAAAATTGAATGCTAGCCTATTGCTCAATGTTTCATATTTTTCAAACTGCAGAAGAAAAATTCTCATATCAAAAAATTAATTTTTTTGTTTTGGATCAAACTTACTGTTGAATAAAATTAATTTTGTGACGGGCATACAAAATGTTGTTTGGTCCATGTATACAATATTGGTGAAAGGGCAAAAACCAAATAACATTCCTATTGTTGTGCCGCGTATACGATTGCAGATATTCAAAACAGAAAATCATTTTGAGGAGACCCAAAGCGCTGTCCTTACAAGGCACCCCAGTTAGGTTCATTTGACAAGAATAACCAGAAGATAATGATAAAACAATAACAATTCTTCCGAGCTGCAAGCAGAGGCTGCACAGCTAATTATAACTTGCTTTATATACTTCGAACGTAGTTTCTCATGTGGGTTGTAGGACAACATTGCGCCAAATAACCATCATTTAAATAAAAATGTCAGTATGTCTGGTTGGGAACGGGACAGGAGCCAAAGCTTTTCCAAGAGATCGATACCCAAAACTGTCACTAGTGCATAGATTGAGTCATAAAAATCGATATTCTGAGATCACGGGCCTCCCTTTTACCGCCAATAACCCCCTAATTCCCATCCCCAAGAATTAACGACCCATCAGGATGTGGAAATCCGGGGAGGGGAAGTAACCACAATAATCATAACCTTGTCAAATCAACAAATAAATCAATATTAAATAACAAAACGAGACAAAAAATGTGTCCCCAAGAGTAGTGCATTCACACTGGCTCAAGTTCATTCTCCATTATTCGTGTTTCTTTATGACTGAGCCTCGAAGTGTGACACACTAATATTCACAAACCAATTTTAACAGCTACCAAACGTAAGACAGGTTGACAAGTTGATTGGAATTTCGTTGTGTATGGATAAGTTTTTGTTTCGTTCTTTGTGTTTTGGTTCTGATATAAAAGCCATGCGTGTTACTTGGAAATACAGATCGACGCACCTATCGAACAAAAGAACGGACTGATCACAAAGCACGTGCCTTAAAATTGGACTCAATTTTGGGCATGACACACTTCCGTACATTTCTCTTAAAATCACCATGATAGAAACTTAACTAAATACAAATTAATACAGTTTTAAAATCATGAAATTATAATTAATTGCCTAATTGCCGCTCTACCAACACCCCCCCCCCCCCTAAAAAAAAGAGGTGTAAACATGAAAGAAGAAGGTGATGTGCATGATCGAGCCTTCGGTGGCCGACAGGGTAAAGGTGCCTTTCCAGATTGACGGGTAACCGACTGCACTGCACAATTCATGACTTAACGAAAATACAGGCCTGTAAATTGCCTCGTTTAACATGTCCTTATTCTTCATTTCCCTCGCAGAAAGGAATGTAAGCATTGTAAACACAAAACAAACCACAAGACTTGTGTGGTCATGGGATCTGCGCACTGTGCACGAACAATGTACCCGTATTGTATAACAGCGGACCCCCCGCCCATCCAGACAACCCGGAACATTGCCAAGAAATTAAACAACGCAAACCCGGGGGATACACTCCCGTCAAAAAACAATGTACGTTTTTTTGATCGATTTTGGTTAGGTTTTTAGACACTTTCAACTGTGCTGCATTCATTAAATAAATGAGCAAAAAACAAACAAAAAATTGTTTTCCCAGTGTCTCGCGAACTTTACCGGAACTAATAGAACAACCGTTCAACCTCCCTTGTGACAACAATTTGAATGGGAATTACTTTTTAGGTTGAATGAACTACGTCCGTGGTCCAACTAGGAAAGTGTGTTAATGACTTACTAAAGTCCAGTAGTGCCATCCAGTAGGGCCAACTCAATTCTTAAAAGACTAATATAATTCTTGACGAAAGAAAACTGACCGACACAAATAGTTCTTTTTCGGTAAATTTATTTATAACATGGATGGAAGGTGGCTATTTATAACCAACTAAACACATAAAAGCAATCTACACTGTACATACACCCAGCTTACTCTTTTTACATATTAAATTGCAGGCATGTCTTGTCAAATGGTATAGAAATTGTGCAAATCTCAGAAGAAGCCGTTTCGAACAGGCCCACCCGAACAACGTTCGAATACTCGTGAGAATGTTCAATGTCTATTGCTTTTTGTACAAAGTAGGCCTAGGCCAACAAACTTCTTTTATATGACAGGGTTTGAAACACAATATAAATCTTTAAGCCATTCACATGGCTGTAACATACCAAAGATACTATTTAGATTATGATATAGTGCTCAGTAAAAAACCTCACACGTAGTTTTATACATATTGGGTATTTTTACCATAAAGCACAAAGCAGAATGTGTTTTTCAAAAGCAAGTATATATTTAATGAGCATTTAAAAAAACTTTGTAGGCCTTCGGCTTCAAAGCATTTCTAATCAAAATGCTTGCTTAATGAAACAATTTCCTGGGTTGAAGATCCAAAAGGACCTTCATCTCAATTAACATAAGTGGACTCGATTCTACTTTAAGTGGGGGAAAGTTACTCAGCTCCACTCACTCATTGAGGAATGGTTCCTCCATGCTTAACTTTAAAACCATCCTTGATCGTAAAAACTTGATGTAATAACAGCATGCAGTCTTGTTTGAATATTAACTGAATGTTGTACAAAACTCTTCAACACGTGTCTAAGGTTTGTTCTGGCATTGTAGAGTGTTGTACTATCGCCCTGTTCTAGACTAAACCAGAGCCTCAGCTTAAAGCCCAATCCTTAGGTTCAACACGGGCGCAATGACCAACTGCACGACACGCAGAGCACTTATCCTTTCCGCTGTTTTGGGAGTCAAAAAATATACACAAAGGAATAGACTCCAAAACCATTTGGTGTAAATTGTAAACGCATGTCGGCGGAGGTGCGTTCTGCGTCATGCAATGGGTCAATGGCTGCGATCTTGTTTCAAAATAATGCATCAAAGTGAGACCACCTGTATGTCACAACTCAATGCCTTTAAGACTTATTGTAAAATTACTATTTAGTTCACAAGTAAGACATGCTTTAGTAAGTGCACCTGAAATTTCATTTCAAGTACATTGACAGAAACTACGCGCTACGTTCAGAATTCCCCTTAGGGGCACCGACTAATCCTTGCCACTACTTTACACTAACATTGAGTGCTGTCTGGGTACTAAACATCATGCCGGTGTGGAAAGGGGTTCTTTCCCCCAACGGCGAATTGTGTCAAATAATTACCGTATTTTACCGTATGGGGAAAGTCCCCAATGCCACTGGGTCCCTTTTTTTTACACATGAAGCAGGCATTTTTGTTTTGCATATTTATTTTTTTAGTACGTGCACGTTTTTAAAACAGCAGAGAAAAGACAAATAAACTTTGCCAAGTAATTTGTCAAAATGCATGTTAACTTCCATAAGCTTCACACTTAGGCCATACATGTAAATTATTACTTTTGAATATTCACACAGCCAAAGTACGAAATGTTCCCATTAAATTGTTTGCATCTCGAATTCCGACTTAAGCTCGACTGTACAATATTACCACTGGTATAAAACACATTCAACAACATACATACGTGTTCACTTTACCACAGTTATTCGGATCATACAAGTCATTTGTGCACATAAATAACCACACTTGAACTCACAGATAAAACCACATTGCATCATTTTCCCCTCACAAAGTTGCCGAATCTTTTAAAGCCAAAAACGCATGTATCAAAAGTTAACGTCTCCAAATACGGTATGTACATATTTAACAATTTCTAAATACAACAGACTACCTAGCTAGGTGTGCAAAGTTTCTGTGCAATCCTCTGAACATTGTCATTATTGTTAAAAAGGACTGTAAATTGTGAGATCTGTTTGGTCCCCAGACTGCACAAACATCGTATAATGATTTCTTTTAAAAGCACCAGTCTGATCAAAAGAAATTGTCTCCCGTAGCATTTTAGACCATAAAGACGACCACTTTGGTTGGTGCGAACTGTACAATAAATATATAATTTCACCAGCAGAAAAAACACTTATGTTGAAGAATAATAATGATGCAAAGGGGGGAAAACAAAAGAAAGAAAATCTACATTGAAACGAAAAGGAAACAACACCACACTCTCCGTCTCTGCTCTTCCGTAAACAAAAGAAATTAATTAAGAAACTGTTGATTATCTACCAAACAAAAAAGGAGTAAAGCTCGCTTTATTTACTTCCAGATTTTAAACAAGTTTCGGGTCTGCCTCTCCTGCTCTTTAAATTTCATTCAAAAGGGAAACTCAATGAACAAATTATAACTAAAAGATTCCTTTCTTAATTCTGGTATATTTAGATACAAAATAAAAAAAATGAGATGAAAATGAAAAATACGACTTTTCCTCTTCACAATCAGCGCAAAACTAAATAACCAAAGCCTGGAAAAAAATTTTAACTTGAAATATTAACTTGACAACTGAGCTGCTTTTGAATTTATAATTAGCTTCTTTTTCAGACAGGCAGGCAATACAGAAAGGCAAAAACCCTCTTTTGTGATATATTATTAAAAATGTCCTTACATTATGTAAGGACTTTTTACATAATAACAAGGAAAAAGTAACACAAAGTAAAGTGTCTCACACCCCAAAATTGGCCGCCAAACTCGTATGCTAAATGCAACACCATTTGGGGGTGAAAATACTTTACAAGTGACTCAAAATCACAATGGCTTTAAAATCTCTTTAAAAAAGGGAAATAAATTACCGCTTCTCAAAAATAAATTGTTTAAATAAATGAATCATTCAATGAAATTTCCAGTTTCGGGAACTATTCGGCATGTTTTGCCAGCGAAAGAGGTAATATCCTATGGCACTGGCAGGTTTGAAGGTTTCGGTAAGATAAACCATTGTAATTATTGATACCACTTTTGTAATTAATCTCAAAGCAATATTTACAAGTTCTCAATTAAACTATACAACTATTCATAAACGAAAGACTAACATCTATTATTTTTGTATTTTTGTGTGTGTGTTTTTTTTTGGGTGCCACCAATGAATGTTATGGTATAAATCAATGACTTTTAATTAGTTTTTTGTTTAAATATATATTTAAATGCTTAAGTCTATTATACACTATGTACATTTTATTTTAAATTCGAAATGTCATCATATTACTAGACGGAAATGCTCGATATATTGCAAAACTCTCGGGGAGCAAGTCCGTCTTCTGAACATGCAAACTCATCTCCTGCGTACAACGATCAAGAGGGAAAGGGTAGGAAAATAAGTTGGAACGAAGAAAACTTTAATTTAAGTAAAATAAATACGGTATTGACAACTCGTCCTTGGGAATATTTTTCCTAGAGTGACGGTCAATATAATAACTATATGTCGGTTTATAGAAAATTATATCTCTTTTTATATATATATATATTTACAAAAAAGGAACAAACTACTAATGAGTACATCAAAAAAGAAAAAGAAGCTATTTACATGAACTATTGGGCCTTTTTTATGGGGGGCCGACTTGAAGTAAACTTGGATGAATTTCCAGAAAAAGTTTATGTGGAAACCAATCCTTAACGTGAAGAATGAATTTGCATGTTCCATATGATGACACTGTTTGACTTTATCTGGCTATTTTATATATATATATTTATTATTTATATTTGCGATGTGTTAATTAGTAATAAATAAGTGTTGTTGTTACCCAAATACAGGTAGTACTTGGCCTGTCCAAGTTGGTAGTACATGTACACGATTCACAAGCTTTCACAAACACATGTTGCTTCAAGCTTTTTTAAATATACAAAGTTTGGTGGGCCGGTTGAAAAATGTGCCCGTACACAAAAATGATCTGCATAGTATGGGATCAACAACATTGAACATTATGTCATTTTGCTCTTATGACCAGTAGTGGGCCAGTGGTGGGTAAGGTACCTGCCACCCTGGTCACCGAGAGAAAAACCAAATCTAAGAAATCTCTCTTTAGAGCAACACTCCCACTTGATTTGAACCTAGACAATTACGGCAAGAGAGTTCAGTTTCTACTCTTCCAAATCATCTATCCAAGTTTAAGATGCAATTTCATTACTGGGAAACGTCGAAGGCTTATTGAGGCCTTGCTAGCTGGGCCCCATTTCATAAAGCTGTTTAAACACAAAAAGTTGCTTACCAGATAAAGTTACCAGCCAAAATACAAGAACCATCCGTGACTGGTAACCAGCTCATTTCTGCTTAGCAGTAACATTGTTAAGTAATACTTTCTGTTTAAGCAGTTCCATGAAATTGTGCCCGGCATGAACAACTCAAATTTTGCTCAATTTTCCCTCTAGTCACAGAACCTTGTTATAAACCCACAATTCAACAGGTAAGGTTCTACTTGGAACCGCAGTGCATTTCATATCTGCTTTGTATTTTTGTGAAGAATTCCACAATTGTTTTATTTTAAAGCCAGTTAAACAGTTGCAAGCCAAGCATGATGGTTTTAAAAGTAAATGCAGCAGGTGTTAGGAGCAGCAACTATTTCATGTTGTGTTTCAATAACTATTTCATGTACCTCAAGTAATCCACCCAAACACATTCTGCTGCCAACTTCACACCACTTAAGTGTTTTGGTTTAAATGTTTTGATATATATTTTCCCCTTTCCAATCTTTTCTGCTAATCAAACTTAAGGTTTCCCCCAAACACAATGAACACATTTTTTGCATTGCAATTGCATAATAAGGAAATAATGTATTTTTTCACTTAAATCTATCTACAAACAACTATACACAATACTAATTGTTGCACACTGGTCCACCCTAGTTTAATACAAACCAGTGGCAGAAACATTCGTATTGCAGTGAGTTGGTAATTTTAAAGTTTTTTTCTCAAAAGGGGGTGTTCTTTCTTGGCTCATGGATACGAGCGGTCATAAAGGAACACATAAATGAACCTCATCGCATCTCGCCCAAACGAGCATTTATATCAGTGTGAAACTGAATCCAAACTTACTATGGGTTTTTATCAAACCTTGGCTAAGGCATGTTGGAAACACCGTACAAAATGTACACTGCTCCAAAATTGATGGACATCAAGTCAGAGCTGGGGCCCAAGCCGAGGCTTGAAAAATACCCTAAGACAACACCTTACACAGTTCTCAACATTTTTGTTCACAATTCCCTTAAACCTCTCACATCGATTTCAATGGCAGTCTCTGGTCTGATGCCTTTTTAAAAACTATTTCCTGACAATTTTATTTCATAAAGGTAGTCAACACTACCCAAAAAATATTCGCCTACCCAAAAAATATTCCAGAAAACATGCAGAGCACATTGGAAGTCTGTGGGATAACCTTTTAGGCAGGTACGATTTCAAAAAACCTATTTCATAAATGTTGAGTTGCCTTCTTTGAAACCGCTTATAATGTCAAAGTGGCGATTCACAGTGCGTCTGTCTGCCTGATTTTTTTTTCTAAATGAGGTTAGACCGTAAAAACCTATTTCATAAATGTTGAGTTGCCTTCTTTGAAACCGCTTATAATGTCAAAGTGGCGATTCACAGTGCGTCTGTCTGCCTGATTTTTTTTTCTAAATGAGGTTAGACCGTTTACAAAAATGTTGACCAACTGTGCTCCATTAACCTCCCTAGTTTTTACCTCCAACTAGTAACAAATACAAACCAACTCCCTCCAATGTTATGTAATAAAACAAACACTTTCCATCAACGGTACACAGGCATACTTAACAGTTCCGTTTCCCTTACTATTGACACCATAGATACCTTTTCGGTTCTACTAACCTACATCTATGCTACGTCTAATTCCAAGGTACATTTTTTGTTTTTGTTTTTTTTTCAGTTGGTTTTCTTACAAATGTGCAAAAGTTAAAATCAACTAGCTTCGTTTTTTACTTTTTAAATCCTTTTGACATTTTTAAAATCACAACCTTACATACCCCTTTTTATAATCATTTTTTTTTAGTATATATATATTTTTAACAAACACTACGGGAAAACATAAAAAGGGAAAACATGCCTGTTCAGGATGGATTTTACTTCTCATGGAAATGATGAGTCCGAGCTTTTGCAACATTTCAAGGGAGGGAAAGGGGGGGGGGAGGTTATGCAACTTCATCAGGGTTTTTTATCTGCAACAGAATAGAAAAATAAAAACCAAAATAAAAACATGAAAACAACACAGGGACAACTTCAAATACAAACACTGACAATAGCAGCCAGTCTCATGCAAAAATCATAACAAAAATAAAGTACTTTGTAGATGAATCCCAGAAGTACTTTTTTTAATGTCAAATGAAGCCCTCAGGAGTGCAGCTTCTTTTTTTCCAAGCAGCAGTCGCATACCTCTATTCCAATTTAAAAACTAGGTATTGAGTCTTGTTTTCTAATGAAGAACTAGACTACTCTTCCTTTCAGCCTCATTTTGGTGTCATTGAGTTAAATAGAGAGCAGTAAAACATGAATGGCCGCATCATGGAATAAACTCCAGGATAAATTGTCATGGTGCTGAGATTTTCTAAGCGGAGATGTCCACAAAAACTGTCCCATTGGGGGAGGGACCTTGGCTGTAGAAATTAGAAAGGAATGAACGCTTAGATGACAACGTCACTTACAGGTTTGTAGGCTTTTCCCACGTTGTGCTCGTAGTCTGGCTGTGTCAAACACACTTGGTTTTCTGTTGTCTTGCGGTAAACAGGATTATCAAAGTGCATTGTTCTCTTGTTGTTCTTGTAGTATTTCCTACAGTGGGGTAAAATACAAAGCAAATTTCAAACATTACTTAAAAGAAAAACTAAGAACCAATGACAGCACAGGTTTGGTATATGAAATAATCAGCAACTATAATTATTAGGAAAGTGTTAAGTGAATGAGTATAATTATTTTAGTAGCATGTAACTCCTGATTTTGTTTTCCTCACCTGTAAACGAAGAACAAGACGAGAACCACCACACAGAGTAGGATGAATACAGCTAAGGCAATTGGAAGGATAACCATCGTTGGATGCTGTGGTGTTGGACCCACATGGGGAACACCCTCCGTTTTCTTAGTGTTTGTCGATTTCGGGGTCGGACCTACTTCCTTGGTGGGAACTGGCTTCTTTGATGTGACTGGTGACCCAACAGTGAATGCTCCTAAATCAGGATTTTCAGGGGATACAGTTGAGAGCGAGTTTTTTGGGAAGGACCCCTGGCAGGTGCGCATGTCATCAAGGAGGGCAACCCCGTTAGGGCAGAGGCAGGTGTAGGAGGCAGAGCTTTCTGTGATCAAAGGGGCAGCAACACACAAGTCTGAGCAGCCACCGTTGTCATTTCCGCAGCGGTTTGGTGTGCCTGTAAGGAAGTTTGAATTTGAGAATCAACTCCACGAAATATGCTTAGCAATAAATGAATAACTGCTTCATAGTGGCAACAATGAATGAGTTCAAAACATTAAATTGAGTCTCTCTATAAATTATTAAAGCATCAGTGCAAATTTCTAGGGAAAAAACCCTGTCCAAATGTGACTTACGATTTGGCTGTTTCTGCGGATGGAAGACTTGGATGTCCATAGGAGAGTTCAGATTTGTCAGGAGTGTGTCGCGTTCCAGTCCAGTAAACTTATTGGCCTTGGTGATGCATTGTCTCTCCCAGTCCGTCCAGTAGACAGAGTCCTCAAAGACAGAGATGGCGAAGGGGTGAGGTAGAAGAGATGGGCTGTTGATGATGGTGCGCCGGCCATCTCCGTTGAAGTCACAGGTGCTAAGAGTGTGAAGTTTTGCATCAATCCAGAACAGCATGTCGCCGGCATAGTCGATGGTCATGCCATTGGGCCAGGCCAGGCCGGAGTCGATGATGGCGGTGCGGAAGTTTCCATTCATGCCTGCACGCTGGATACTTGGCACCTCTCCCCACTCAGTCCAGAACATGAAGCTGAAATTTTAATTTAAAAATAAACAAATAAATTTCAGAGTGAATTGTATCTTACATGGCGAAATCAATACATTGTTTCTCAATTGTAATCTTTGTTGTCTTATCACACAGGTTCCTAAATGGTTAATGGTTAGACAAATGCTGCAACCTTCAAAGCTTGAAAAGGATTAATTGCTTGAGACCCTTCTTGCATTTTTGCAACTTTCATAAATTTCAAGGGAGGAAGGTAGGGCTTCAATGCTTACCCAGTCTCTGGGTCCACAACGATGGCTCTTGGTTCATCAATCTCGGTAGTGAATAGAGTCTTTGTTTTCTTGGTAATAAAGCAAGTGACGCCGATGGAGTTGTTTCCAGTGTCGGTCCAGTACACCTTACGATGGATCCAGTCCATTGCAACACCGTCAGCTGTCTCCACACCGTCCATGAGGGTTATTGGGTTCTGAGTGCCGTCACTATCAAGTGGTCCCCTGCAAATTCAAAAGATACTCATGAATGACTGCCTCATGGATCCAACATTATTTTTAAAAAAAACATAGTAAGAAAAGTATTTAGATGAGTAAAATAAAACATACTGCAAAATTTTTTCCTCGACTACGTCAGTCCATAACAGGGTATTGGTCTGCACATCAAAGTCCAGGGACACAGCGCTACGCAGATTGAAGAACAGAGGCTTGTATTCTCCAGTGTGGGTGTCTAACCAGCGGATATCATGACGGTTGGCGAAAAGTACCACTGGATGAGGCCCGGTAACTTTGCAAAAGCGTTCCCTCTCTAGGATGTACCCCTCCTCGCAGGTGCACTTAAAGCTGCCTTCTAAATTGTCGCAGCGCTGGCTACAGATGCCATGCACGGTCTTGCATTCGTTGATGTCGATACAGTCATTGCCCTGGAGTTCATAGCCATCCCTGCACGAGCAGTAATGGCCGTTGGGGAGATCGGTGCAAGTGTGGGCACAACCGCCATTGTTGGTCTCACATTCATTGGTGTCTGGAAAAACAAAGCATAAATACTTGTGAAATATATTGCAGAAGTGTTTGTTTCAAAACAAGTTGCCTTTAGCTATGCCCCATCCCCCCCATTAAATGAACGAGAAAATTTGAACTTGAGCATAATTTGGAGGGTTTTTAACTTACAGCAGACTTCCCCAAGTGGTTCATCCTCCCAGCCTCCACAGTCGTTCACACGATCACAGACTTGGGTCATCGAGATACACTCTCCACTCGGACATTGAAACTGGGTGTGTTCAAGGCACAGGCTTGCTGGGGCTGCAGTGACCAAAATAAAATTAAACTGATAGCAATGAATCGACATTGATAGCAAAGTCATGTCCAACTTCTCTCAAACTCTTCGTCCTGTCAAACTTGACTATCAATGGCATATCAATTAATAGAGTCTTTTGACCAAATTTCTTGATGTCATCATATTGTCAAAATTCCGGCATCATATTCAAAATCTATCAATTTCTCCCTGCTTCTTCACTTGTCCTTCTTTACACTCTAATCTTCCATTGTCTGGGCATGGTTTACTCACTATTTATATTTACAAGAAATTGTTACAAAATGTGGAAATAAATGTGCATCTGAAGTGAACTAAATTGAATTGAACCGAGTCAACCAGTTAAAAGAATACAACAGTGACTTACGATTAGAACATCTGCTTTCATCAGAACCATCTGGGCAGTCCCGGACACCATTACATTCCTTGATGCTATCAATGCATAGACCATTATCACACGTGAACTGGAATGCAGCACATGTCTCCAAATCTGTTGATTGAAAATGTAATTTCAAGTCAGAGTTGATGTTTAATTTTACACAGAAGCCTAAAAGAGTAAGGTGACAATTTAAGAATGGAATACTTACGGCAGTCTGTTTCATCAGATCCGTCTGTGCAGTCACGGTCTCCGTCACACTTCCATGACTCATGGATGCAGTCGCCGTTGGCACAGGCAAACTCGCGGTTCGAGCAAGGCGTTGCGGGTAGGTCATCTATGCAGGAATTACCCTCGTCTGAAAGATCCAAGCAGTCACTGTCACCATCGCAGACCCAGCGCTTGGGGATACAGAAGGAGTTGTTGCAACGGAACTCAGTCGGGGCGCAGGAGGGCTCGGCACAGCCAACCTCATCTGAGTTGTCGCCACAGTCGTCGTCATTATCACAGGTCCAGCGGACGGTGATACACTTTTGGTTGTCACAAGTAAACTCATTGGATTGGCAAGTCATCATACCTTTAGTTTATACACAAGTATGTGGCATTAGTCTTAAAATCTCTACAACTGTTAATGATCATTTTCACATTACATGATATTTTCACATTTTATCATTCCCAACCCCCCCAAAAGACAAAGCTACTCACCACAATTAAGTTCATCAGAGCCATTGTCGCAGTCATTATCCAGATCACATTGCCAGCTGCTTGGTATACAAGTACTTCCTTCGCCACAGCTGAACTGATCAGCACGGCAGGTCTTTTGAGCTGCAAAGAAAAAAACCCAAAGAAATGGGTAAAATGTAATCTCTTCTCTGTCTGAGGTGCAAAAAGGAAACAAGTTGGGTTACAATTCATTCAATACATTGCTTAATGTATAAAATGGCAAGATACTGTTTTG
>JAUELU010000013.1:6907176-6923132 GCA_032357145.1 Evasterias troschelii
TCCTACTGCTAGGCAATAAACCCAACCCAACACAACATCAAAAACCAACAAACTAGCACTTGTACTATTTTCATCATCGTGTGAACACACTTTTTTAAATATAGCTTTCACATTAAACTGATCTACTCTATTAAATATGCATTTTTGCCTTGTAACTTATCCTTGGATGTTTAAGTACACATGCTTTCAGACATGAATTAAAATAGCTCTGAATTTGGATATCTTTTGTATTGGAGTGGCAGATGAAGCAATGTGATGTCTACTTGGCACTATGCTGTTGGCCTCATTTTCATGGATAAGTAGGTCAATCATCTGCAGTATCTTTACATTTCATGAATAAATTTTCAAGCGAGGTCGATCTCCCAGCAAGTGAAAGCTTGGCACACAGTTCATTCACCTGCACCATCAGGTGATGTCGTAAGGCTTATCAGTATTCAAAAAAGAAATCAATTACATAACAGAACCAAGACCAATCAAGTATGGCAGTCCCATGAATAGTGACCACAGTATACACCAGCAAACTCAGCTAAACTCCAGGCTTAACCATTAACATCATTTGAATAATTTCTATAAATAATGTTTAACTATTTAAGTTCTGATGTTGTGAATACCTATTATGACATGGATGGGTCAGGGGACAGACATACAAGTGTTAAATTTTGCTGATGGTGGTTCAGGAACATGTTTGTATTAGTTTTCCCAACATAGGCACAGTTACTGTGGATTAAGCCATGCTAGCACTAGGCAGCACTCAAGCAAGACCACACTAACCCATGGCAAACACTGCCAAAAGACCCTCTATGGCGTTTAACAAAGGTGTTCAGTTTGGTATGGCCAAGCAATTCTAAAGAAATGCACCATTGCTCTAGACTGGTGTGGTGTGTAACTATGTGCTCTTTTTCAAAGCCCCAAACATTGGTATTTGCATTTACGTAGATGATTGTTGGGAACCTGGCTACAACCTATACAAGTGACAATCTTTGCATAACAAAAGGCGAAGGAATTTCAGAGTTAACAAAGGAAAGGAAACTTTCAGTTCAGCATATTTCCTTGAAAAGGCACTGGGAAGTGCATGAAGGGATCTGATGAACCATTGTGCCTTTGGTGTACAAAGTGACTGACCCTGAGAAGGTGTTTAAACATTCAATGGGAAAAAATGAAAAAATCCCAGCACTGGCCGTCTTGTTAAGAAAGGAAGTGGCTAGGCTAGTCGCCCATTAAAAACGCCAATAATTTATTAATTTATATTTGCTGAACATTTAAGTATCTTATTATAACAAAAATAGCAGGCAAATTATTCAACTGTTTTTGTTTATCTTGCAAAAAAGCATTTTGAAATGGGTGTAAACTGTTTTTTTTAGCAAAGGGGTAAGACCTACCATGCAGATCCAACAAGGCATGTGATGTTTCAATAAATCAGTGTCCGCATCATGGACTACTGCTGAGCCTGAGCAACTCTTCTTTTCAATCTAATTCCTACCTTTCAAATTGATAGCCCAGTTGGTCTTAATAACATTCATAAGTCTGATCATAGAGTACGGTCTGATGAACAACAATTCTTAATATTGTAAAAAATATTTAACTTTGAAATGAGGGGGGAAAAAAGCAAGAATATTGGCCTTTACCCTACAGCTTAGACTGAGTCCTTCAATGAATCAAAGTCTTTCTTGTCTGGCTTGTAATAAAACAATTTAAAAGCCAATCAGTATTGCTTCAAAAAAATAGTTTACAAGCATTTGAACTGTGCAGAATATGTTACTAACTTATCAAAACCACAATCAACTTAAGGTTCCAAGTCGATGTACTTTGGAAAAAACGGAAATAAGCACTCTAGATTATATCAAAAGAAACAATAACCGACATTTACTCAGTAAATGATTAGGTGTTAAAGATACACAATGATGCAACAATAGGTTTTTTCATTGCCCAAAACCTTTACTTTAAAAGGACAGGAAGTGCAAATTTCTTTACAGGTTGTCCCAAACCACCAGAAGGGGGAAACCAACAAAATATTATTTGTTTTCTTCTAAACAAACAATAAGATCAACTCTTAGTCAACTATACAATGCTGTTTAAATTCAATTGCTTTTTAAATTCAACATTTATTTAAAAATGAACTCAAGAGTTGATTTCTACTACTATTTGACCTTTGCCCTTCCTCTGCCCTGCCTTGCTTATTACATTTTCTAGATTGTTACCACCAGGGGGCGAAGGTTGAACTTTCAAAGGTCAACAATCTCAAGGAGGGCACCAGCAGAGGCCTAATTTTTTTCCCGTTCGCAAACCAAGCTGCTTCGGTCAACGATTAAGTTACTCTGGGCAGTCTGGTTGGTTTCTCAGTCAGCGACTTGCATGATAATTTCTTTACTTCCGTTGGCTTCAAATGCCTCAATAATTAGATGGTTCAGTGAAAGCAATACACCAGTTGATCCTCATGGTTCTTTCAGAGAGAGGAGTATAACTACGAGGGCATTTATATTTTTGATTATTTGTTCAAAGAGGAAAGAGCCAGACTAAACATTTGCTAGCTTTGTAGAACTTTTAAAAAAAGAAAAGAATTGTGAATTTAAACAATCATTACAATCAAACAATAACTGGAACTATGCTCTTTCAGATATGTAAAAAAACAGTCACTGAAGTGTCAAGTGTAGATAGACATGTAGCCTTAAGACCGTTTTATAGTAAACATTTCTTATCAAAAGTTGTTTCCCAGAAACATGGGTCTCAGTACTTATCAACCATTATCAATAATGACTTAATGAATATCTTCAATGTGGATGAGTTGCATTAGTCTGGAAATAATTCCAAATAAAAAAAAACCTGTATTGGGACCCGAAACGTACCACATTGTGAGGCATCTTCATCTGAACCATCGGCACAGTCCATGTCCCCATCGCATTGCCATCTTCCCGGGATGCAGTGCTCACTCTTACATTCAAACTCGGTGGAGCTACATGTTCTTTGAGCTGGAAAATATCAAGAAAAAATGCAAGTTATTAATCCACATGAAGCTTGAATTGAATGACAGTAGATGTTGGGTTCCTGTTCAGATATTTCATTCATTTTTTCATCAACTTTTAACTAGAGGGATGTCTAAATGCTTCTCCCGTCCCCACCACACCCAGGATAAACCTTGCTCTCCATAGAATTTTTAATAAATTCCTCATTAAGTTTCTTTATATTTGGGCAGTTTTCTTTTTGTCTTACGTTGTATTTGAGCTTCACATCTTGTTGTGTAATGCCATATCCCCCCCCTCCACCCAAACAAATCACACCATGTAGAAACACAAGGCCACGCCCCTTTCAGCAACTAACTGATTCCCAGCATTTTCATAACACAACACTTGAAGAAGCACGAGGTGGTCCCAGCATGGCAGCCCAGTGTACGTGATAGCCCTTCCTTGGACTTTACTGAACTAATGACCTTCAGGGAGAGTGGGGGAAACTGGCCATTATTGTTGTAGCAGGTGTGAAAATGCTACAGTGGCCTTATGGGTATGAAGAGCACCACATGGCATCTGCAGTCTAGTACTGTCCTATCATAGAGCTAGGTCATATTTATTACCCAAGAAGGCTTTATTAATACAATTCAAGAACATCTCCACATGTGTTCAAAAGTAAAAAGCTGTCTCCATTCATATCTTGAAAATAAAGCAATGAGTTCAAATCTGAAAACATCAAAATACCGTTAAACTGAATTCCTAATAAAATGCAGGCAAAGCATTTTCTTGAACTTTTGCCCAGCTCTTAAATTCAGCAATTTGTTTCCCAGGCAAGAACAGGTGACCCAGGTCAGCCACATGAGAATTTTGCTCACTTGTTTCTGCCCAGTTCCACAAGGAATTATTTCTGCAACAATCGTACTGTTTATGTAGGTCAAAATTTTGAAGGGGTCAATTCTAACCTTAGCTAAATTTATCTTCTTTATGTTTCCAGTTACAGGTTTTGGAACTGAACCATCAAAGCAAAAACAAACAAAACCCACTTAGTTTTATAGAAAAAAGGCCAAATTTGTTTTGGAGGTTACATTGAAGGTTAACAAAAGGTTTGTGTAAAAGTTTTCATTAAAAAAAGACAGAAAGAAAAATCAATGTTGAACTGCTGTTGAAACAGGAAGTATATCACCTGTTGTTTTTATTTGTTAAGTTTTATATTCGATCAATTAAAATTAACAATAAAGTCAAAATTGTTAGATGTTGGTGATGTAAAATTTAAAACAAAGTTTGTTATATTAAAATGTATTTAATATAAATCGTTGAATTGTGGGGACTTCAGAACTGAACAAATGGTACACCAGCAAATTCTGACACAACATGCCACACAAAAAACTATAGACAATGACCTAACTACCCCACACAAAAACAAAAAAACTTAACAGATTCTTTATCTTGCACAGTTGACTTCTTTTGTTCCACATTTAGGTAACATCAATTAAATCCTAGATCCCTTTCAGCATAAGTGCACAAAGCTACATTTAATTATTGACTATCCGGTTTCAAAAGATGAACTGGAGCTCATTATTAAGGATTCAAATCAAAGGGAGATTTAAAGAGAGTTTATTGAATGAAAATTTGCACTCACTTCTAACCCCCTGCCCCCACCTGAATTTATTTACTTTTTTGAAACCTTTCTTCCCAACCAGAGAAATTTGTCTTACATGTAGGCCTAGTTGTTAAAACTTGCGAGATACAAAATCTGGGTGAAACATTACCTAAGTGATTTCAGAGTCTTGGCTTGTTTTAGATGATCATATTCATTATGCAAACCTTCATGAATATTTAGAGCCTACTGGATTGACTAGATCTGGTGCACTTCCCTAAACAACAGTTTCAAAACCTCAGACCACATTATTAAACACATAGTACAAGTGATTTATTCACCACAGAGGATTATATTAAATCCACCACTGCATTTTTCTCTCTCTGCAGTGCAGGTGAAAATTGAGTCATCCTGCATTCAGTATAAATGGCCCCACACCAAACCACAGAATTTTGTAGTTCTGATTGGACAGTACACATAGGGCGGTGTCAGCCAGCCACAATGTTGTGGGCTACCATTGGATTATTTCCAGCCTGAGAAATCTTGTAGCAGATAACCATCAACAGGAGAAAGTGAAAATGATTGTTTGTCATAATCCTCAATCTTTTTTGTTCAACAAGAAGACAAAGGTAATTTTTTTTTTCAGAGTATATAAAAATACTCGATAACAGTTAATATTGCAAGTCAATGGACAGGTTTTGAATACTTTTTTACTTTTGCACGACAATATACATAATCATCACACTACATTTGTAATTTAAATTTGAATGTATAAATTTATGACTTAGTCAGCACTTTAATTATTAACATTAGAGTAACAATGTTCATCAACTGAGATATTTTTTACACTTTGAGAAATTGATTTAGGATGAACTCATTATGCATCCTCAAAACAAGGCGTTTTTCTTGCATGGCCTCCACATCAATACATCAGAACATGGCATGACTGTTCTACTGGCCAATCACAGCAGACCACTGACACTGTGTACATTCTGTCTTGTCATCATATTATTATAAGACTGGCTGGAGAGAATTCCAATTAAGGATTGCCCATACAAACTAAAAACCGACATGGTTAATAGGTTTGTAATGGGGCAAGGGGGTAAAGAAACACACTGATTAGCCAACCGAATGTTTAATGTATTGCAATTTACTGAAGTTGTTGCCAGCTCCCGTCAAAACAGGATGAGTAGAGTTACTACAAGTCAACACATGCCAAATTGCTTTAATCCATGACATCAGCTTCATTTTTCTTCGGAAAGTAAAGTTTAATGCAATCGGAATGCTGAGTATTTCTGTTTTTGGACTGTGCCATTTTGTCCCAAATTTATAAGGCAGGGATCATGTTGTATTACTTTACAAAAATGTAATAGTAAAAAATTACATTTTCAGTTTATGCCAACAAGATAGTTTTTTCCTTTGAAACCAGATCATTCAGCCTTCCAACTGCAAACCTATTTTGGTTTTCTACACACAGCTTTCATTTTTCTCCAGTTGGCTGGCTGTAAGCTCAACACCAAACACAGGCCTTTTCTTGTAAAGCTTAGGGTGCACCACCACAATCCATTGATCAGACAGGAAATTTGCACAGGGGTTGGAGTGTATTCAGGGCTTCAAAATGGCACCATGAATAAAAAAACAACCAGTGTTTATTTGTATGTAAGTAGAGTCACAGAATGTTGAGTGGGTGGCACAGGCACCACCATAATTGAGCTATGGTACCACCATAGATGACATGGTTCCACCATACCACAGTTTTACAGCTAGGTGTGGTATTTGTGTATAAAGTTCACCTGGTTCACACAATAACCCCAAGGTGGCGTGATGATTACAAAGCAATAGTTTGCAGTCGACCCTTCGTCCATTTTGAATCCAACAATTACAACTTATAAATAAACAAATTCTTTATCCTCTAACCCCAAAGAAGGAAAAGTTGAGTTTGCTCTATGGTTGATGCCATGAACCTTCCCAATTTACAGTTACAAAAAAACCTGGAAGGGTGGGGCATTGTGTATGCTTCCAGTGGTTTTGAACAAATTAGGAAGTCTACCACTATTTACATTACAATTCTAATTGTAAATCCTGACCAAATCTCACTAATACATTAACAAAGGTTTACAAACTTGCACGAGAATGAATATAATTGTTTATTGTTCCATGTTAGCAACATTAGTTAAGTCGTTTCTGAGAAACCAATTTTTAGTACATTCACCATTTCTAACAAATTATAATTAAACATGTGAAACTTTAGTAGTTAAATACTTGCATTAAATGCGTATAAAACTATTACTAGCTGCTTCAACTAAACAAAATCTGCAAGTATGCGAGTGTTGGAAAAACTTCCAACCTTTGACTTGACAAAAATCATGCTTGAAATTTAAGCACCAACTGGTCAATTTATGTACGTTATCATTAATAGCTATTGACCCAATAAATATTGACAAATGGTGTTTTACTCTTCAAGAGAGAATAATCTTCATAAGATAAAAAGTACACTAAACACACACTTCAGAGATAGCAAAAAGTACTGGATTTTAACACCTCAAATATTTGCCGAGGGGATTAAATGCAATTTAACAGTTTAAGGAAGGTGGTTTAAGTCCTCCAAATCTGTTTGAAAGATATTTTTACCCTACTGTTTACAAAACGTAATTTATTAAGGCAGTCATGAAATGAGTCACTCTGAACAAAATAAATCGCCTCCAAAAAGAGACATCAAAACCCATTACTTAATTAAGCTTAATGTTCTTGGAAAAGAAAAAACATCCAACTTAATTAGAACGCTTTTACAAAACTCCTTGAGAGATGGAGGCTAAACACATCCGGAGGTCAAAAAAGTTCATTGGATGACTTAGTTTTTCCGTCTGAAAGGAGACTTCTTAAGCACTTGCTTCCTCTGCAGCTCCTTACTCATCAGAACAGGGTGTCACAATGACAATTCGGGGTCATGTTTGCACTACCAAATAAGGGCTTACTCATTCACATGAATTGTGAGAAGCAGGTTTTAAAAGCTGTTAAAATGCTGTTAGTTTTGTGAAATTTTAAAGTACAATTTCAGGGGGAAAAAAATAAAAAAATAAATAAATATATAATATATAAAAAATCAAGCTTATACAAAATAAAGCTTAACACAGTTTGGTGATACACCCCCAAATAGTTATTGAGTATTTAAAACGCTTTCTGTCCTTTACCAAAAATAACAACCATTTTTATATTGATATAAAAAAAAATAATAATAATAACAGTTCTTTACATTATTTAATATATTTTTTATAAATTATTAAGTTCAGTGAAGTCAACACTTAACTTGGTTCACGAATAGAAAATATTCAATTCCAATATAATGACAATTATCGAAACATGTCATGTACAGCATATACATGTACAATGTACATGTACATGAATACAGTAGTACCATAATGTGGACAAACTGGCGTATTGATTAATGTTCTACAGTGTGGTACCGCCCAGCATTTTTTTACACATCCTGCATATTAACGAGCCAAGCCCATCATTCCAGCGACCCCGTTGGTTAACCCAACCTCAGTCGATGTGGCACTGGCCAATCGTAAGGCACCAGTCATGAATAATTCAGACATACATCGCGCCACTGATTCACAAATGCCTGACTCTCAGTATTCATGGCACTCAGCCAATCAGAGACGCAGTTGCTGGGCCAAAAACCATAACATTGTAAATATCAACACACCCGGCTTTTTTTTTACTACAACATGCCGGCGTGCGTATAATGTTCGAGTTCACCAAGCGACTAAGATCAAAACTCACAGAAGACCAAAATGTGACAAAAATTACAAATTCAATATCAAACAAACTCAAGCAAAATAAATACAGTATTGTAAGAATTTAAACAATTTTCAATGACACAATATGTTTGTTTTAGAAACAAGAACGAAGTCAAGAAGGACGGAATTAAACCTCGGAGAAATGTTTACATTTTCAATTTCAAGATAAGATGTTGATACATTTTAAAAATAAAAACATCCTGTAGAAATTTACAAAATTTTACTTACGACAGTCGGCTTCATCGGAATTGTCAGTGCAGTCATCTTCTTGATCGCAAGTCCAAATTTGGGGAATACATTTTCCATTCTGACATTTGAACTGGTCAGGTCCACATTGACCTAGTGAATAAAACAAACGTCAACAAAATATAAATGGCTGAATGTCGCCACAAATACGTACAGTAAATTGGAATTAATACTACATAAATCAATGTTACAAAATAAAGGAAATACTCGGAATTACTACAACTACAAGACAAAAGCTGAAACTGACGGCGACGGCAATGTTTTCCTTCTTGGCATCATGCCCAAGATAGCCACACTGACCCACTCTCATCTCACTCGCCGCCGCCGCTCGCACAAAAACTGTGTCTGGCATTGGCAAAAAGCCGGCCGGCAGTTCACCCTCAACTACTGTATTCATACCAAAGTAGAATTTCATAATTGTCTTGCAAAATTGAACACTTACTTTTGTCAACAAGGCACAGTGAATTTGAGAACAATATTGTAACTTATGTTTAGGTGAAAATCCTAAGACAAGCCCGCCATACAACCAGACATGGCGTGGTCGTGAAGCTGATCACTGGACCGAATCACCGGTGAACCGATGCAACCAAGAGATGCTTTGCCTTTGAAAAACCAAACCGTAAACGTCTGTAAAAACACTGTACTTACTTCTTACTCCTCGGAAAAAAAGCACAAATAACAGCAGAGAAGCAACCGTAAATATCCGCAATGTATACTCCATAGTAGCGGTCAACTTATGAACAAATGTATGCAAAATCAAATGTTTTTCGTAGACGGGTTTCTCTTTCGATCTGAGTTCGTCCGCGCTTTCTGTATTTCTGAAAAGCATACATAAAAAACATAGGCAAGTCGTTCCTCGTTTGTCGCCGTGCTGCCAGTGTGTAGTATGTTTTGGAATGACGTCACGCATACCCGACGCATAATTGGCTTGCCGCTTACGCGCGAATATAGTAAACTTGGGACTCTGCCAACATGAAGGGGGGACACCACGCCTCAGTTTTCAACGGGTACATACACTTGAAAGGAGATGCCGAGGTACCTCATTGATTCGATGCAAACAGTCATGTGCTGTTTTGTTTACGTGGATGTTTTGCTTTTTACAACTGTTAAAATTATACAAGTATCGATGCCAGGATTGTCAGGGATCTCTAAGTTCAATTGCACGATCGTTTATAACGAAATTTAGTTAGCTGAAAATTTTGTGCTTCGTCAGGAAAATAATGATATCATAAAAATTGTTTTACCGGCTGAATAATAAATAATCATTAAGAAAATGTCTTCTAGGCCTACATTCTTGGAATAGCCTATATTTATGCGGGGAGGCATACAACTTTCTTCTTCTAGAATGTTTAACCCAGCATTCTGCAGAAAATAAAAAAATATGCCCTAGACCAAGTATGTTTTTTTAAACACATTATTCGCTCTTTTTATCAATCCATAGGGACTGATTTTTGTTCTCCCAATGTCCCTTTTTATATGAACAATCTTTTTCTTCTTCTCATAGGCCTACATCATCGCAGGAACTCAACAATAGGCCTACTTTCGCAAGAAAGGGTGACCCCAGAAACCAGAAATAGCTTAGATTCAAGTATTAAATTAATGAAAATGTGCATGAGCAGGCTGGAAAGCCTCACTATATTGGGTGAAATTATCCGAAGTGAAAGCATGATTTATGAGGCCATACCCCAAAATTCCATTCACATCTACCTTGACATCTACCTTGAATTTTTTAGTAAACTTGTTTAAAAACACTAAAATAACAAAATTATCTTCGATTGTTCGACCATTGATCCCGCAATTGTGTTTTCATGCCTAATTATCGCTTCATGAATGTTTCTGTCGGTCCTAATTATTGTGTTTTTATGTTGAGTGTGTTTATTTACATTACAATATTTTTGTTTATTGATGCACTGTGTTGCAGTACGCACTGACGTCACGCCCCTTCATTAACGTTGTACACAATAACTATGCAGGTGAGTTGTGGATTCAATTGTGATCAGCTATTGAGGTACAGCGTGGCTTCCATGGGTGTAGCTACAGACATTTTCACATTAATTTGTGTTCAATGCAAACATTATGAAAGAAAAAATAAAATAGAGGAAAGTTCGCCTATATGAATTTCAAATAGTTTTCTATTAATTTGGATACTAAACAAGTTCTCTCTAAAACTAAATTTCAATTGATATAATAATTTGTAGTTGTTGATTAGGTTGAAAATCACTCTTTCGGATTGAGACTTAAAAAGGGAATCTTCTTCTTCTTGTATTAATAAAGGTCTCCTGGGATAGAAGTGAGTCCCCCGTTTCCCCCTTTATTATTATTTTTTCACTACTAGGCTTCTTAGACCATCGCATTACGTTCCAGGCATACCTGTGGTCAACGCCTTGTGTGGCAGGAGAGACGCCGGTATCAATGTTCCCATTCACAGGCATTGGACGTTCCCATTTTTGTAGGGGTTAATGATCACCACACGGAACAACCACATAGACCTTAAAAAGCCACATTCCCGCGGTTAGGGCCTGAACATTACCTCGTCTCCTGAAGACCAGCAGACGCTCTGTTCGAAACTAATAATTATGAATACGTTCCGACCCCGGTTCGTATATAGAACCAAGACTTTTCATGCGGATTTACCTAAGAGTAGACCTCCCTTCCCCGATAGCTGAAGCAAATATCGTTTTGAGAGATTTTCCTTCAAAATGAAAACAACAAATCAAACAATGTACAAGTAGTATAGGCCATAATACCAATTTTTTTGAAACAGGAACAGGACAATGTAGCTTTAGAATGCCGAAACGACTCTCGATATATCAATGGCGCTCCCTGATGATAAAACATTAAGGTAGAAATCGGTCATTTCTCTAAACGAGTGACCTTGACCTTCCAGGGAGTTTCCAGGCAACCTGAACATTGAGACATTATTTTTTATAACCACAACAAGAAAGAATAACTGCAAAAAATTAACAGCTCATGGTGTCTCGTCATGGCTGTTGTGTAATAAATGTTTTGTTCGCTTTTCTTCAAATTAAAAAATTGCGAACACTTTAGCAATCATTCTTACTCATAAGCATTAGCTCTGCAAACATGTATCCAGTGGGTGTTCACCACATTATTATATATGGTTTGCCCAAGAAAGCGTACCGTGGAAGAACAATTTTTGAATCATGTGCACTGTGGAAAACATTGTGGTAGGCCTAAATGCGCTAAAATAAAATGCAAGACGAAGTTGCATATGACAGATATCCACATTCTTTTTTAGGCCCATCCAATTTATGAATCCTCCGAATGAGGCAACCATGCGGCTAGGGCTGTGACCGTTGGATTCTGTGACACTTGATTGAAGAATCATCGCCTTTTCATCAGCGATCCGCGCCGTAGGCCTTGCTATTGTTGATAATAAACAAACCGCCCTGGTTGGCATGGACGAACGAATGTAAGCAAAACATTCAGTCGTGTTAACAGAGGTGGTAACCAAATTCAACATTTCTACAAACTTTCAAAAAAATATATATAAATGCATCGCACGACTTGTTCCTTTGCATTATTTGGCTTCCGGCATAGTTTTCCCCCAACCTTGTTGGCTAAAACTTGGGCTGTGACGTTGCAAACTGCCTATATCACTCGCTGCCGAAGCCATAACTAATTTGGACATTGCACTTCCTCCAAAGGCTGCCGTTTTTGTCTGGTTCTTTGAATTGATGCATGTACATCTCTGTCCTTTCTCTATGGTAAAGGAGGAGGCAGGCTCTTTCCTTCCAGCTTCGGTAGGTGACGTCTGGTCCTTGCTCTATGGTGACACTAACCCTTACCGAGTACTGACCACTTTGAACATTCCAGTGCATTTTCTCGCAGGCAAGACTTTCACATTGATTCAAGAGTTTTGAAATAATAGCTATACACGTTTTGAGTTATTCTTCATATAAAAAGTTGGCAAAAACGGACAGTGCAATTCAATTTTCCCTGAAATACAAGATTTGAAATGTTAATCTATTCGGGATGTGTATAGCCTTAGTAGATAGCTTCGGAATAAGGCGAGCTGGCTTCAGTCTCATCGGGGAATGAATGACTGATCATTCGGTAAGTGACTATAGATAAACACCAAACCTTCATCCGAATGCCTTGTAATCCCGGCAACCCTGGAACAAAGCCCATGCCTTGTGCCTTGTTTCACCCACACACTGAACCCTTGAGTTCAAGATCAGATTCATGTTGCTAAAAGCAAAGGCCTACTCTGTTACGGACTCTCGGTGGGGTGGGGGTTGGGGGGAAGTAAGGTCATCTTGACGATGGCCTTCAAATCTATAAAAGAAGTGGAGGGGCGAGTGGGGGCTCAAAGACATAATTATGTGGGGCTATTTAATGTATCGAACCATTGATTTGATTAAAGGGTGTGTACAAAACATTGGTAATAGTAGCAAAGACCAGCTCCGCAACATACATGAAATAACCATTAAATAACAAACATGTGAAAGTTTTCGCTGTCATGAGAAAACAGTGAAAAAACCCTTTAATAGGTTTTCACTTTACAAACATCGGATTTTATCACGAGTGATAAAGACTAAAATTGTTTTACTCATTTCCTAAAAACTATAGGATAGCATTTCAAGTAATGCCTATTAATAAGGAAGTTTTTATCATGACCATCTTTATACCATGTGCAAATTTGTGAACATTATTGTTTTTCAATCTTACCCATGTTGTTCACCGTGCACATTTTAATGTTGCCGTTCTCGGGGGGGGGGGGGGTGGGGCAAGGGGGCAAGGGTTCGTGGTTTGGGCTACCGCCACTCCCCCTTTGGTTGCGCCACTGATGTTCGTTTCCACTGAAACGACTCAAACGTTAGCCACATACCTTGACCTGATAGATTTCATTGATAAATGTGCACAAGTTTTTCACAATAACAAGACCAGAACAAAACAAACTTTCTATTGCGGCCCAAGAAACCATTGAAGTGAAAAGTGTAGATTGAAAGCTCCCTTTAAACTCAAGATCCTCGCCTTGCCTTGAACCATTATAACATTATTGCTCATTTCCCCTCTTGTACTTTTTGAGGCCGGTCTTGTTGGATGGCGCGTGGCGTGGGGCATTACATGCCGCTGCAGACCATCCACTCTACAATAACAAAAGTGACCTAGAAAGTCTCGACTTGATCACGTTTTCTCACGGTTTGTTGACGAATAAGAGACTGATTTGAAATTTTTGCTGACAAGTTCTTAGTTTTAAGGGAGTAGAGCGTTGGTATTTGAGGGAGGTTTTTTCCGGTGGAGCTCAAAACGTTGGGCCATATTTCAAGTCAGTGCACTGTTCCATTCATGGTGGAACTTGGCATCATAAGGAGTGGCTGAAGGCTTCTTGTTGGAAGCCAAGTGGTGGGATGAAACTTATCTTTCGAAATAAAGCCACATGCAGGCCCAATTTCAAGAAAATCTAACATATATATTATAAATGATTCTGACTTGATTTAAGGCTCAAAACTAAATACAAAACCCGAGCTAATTGGAACAGAAACAAATCACTGTATTATAAAAGATTACTATAATTGTTTGTTATTTTATTTTCGCGGCATCGAATCATTGTTGAAGGCCTTCTCATTATTATGGCATCACCCATGACCACATGAGCAAGTGGAGGAAGGCCTACTAACAGTTCTATACCATAGAACTAAAACTATACAATCTGATCCTTGGGTTTAGACCAAAAAAGAGGCATGCTTTGTTACTCTACCTTAGCAGTCCTAAACCATAGAAAAAAGCAATAAAATCTGATCATGCAGTTTTTGCGTTGTTACTACCCATAAGAAAAAAAATAGAGCAAACTCTTAGCTCTACCCTGGTTCGGCCATGGCCATAATAACTCCAACAACTCGCCATTCTGAAAACTCCCCGCCCGACCACCTGCACCCGTATGGGTTACTGTTCACCGGATATTGCGGTGGCTTGACTCGAATTTTGATCAATTCCTGTTGCGATGCTTCCGAGAAAGTGCTACCAGAGCTACCTACCTGTACAAAGCACCATGTTTTGAGGGGAACAGACAGAAATCATGGTTTCCGGAAGACAGGATGTATGTGTATACACGTGGTACAAACCAGGATACAAAACAATCAAACTAATGTCTAGTCATTACAAAGTTAATTCATTTTAGTAGAGAATTGATAAAATTAAATTGATATAATCGTCTTTTATATGGTTTGTGGTAACAACTAGCCTTGCTCAAGGTTTCCACTCCGAAAAAGATGCCGTAAACCCGCCCGTAGTGTACTTACTGTACACTTGCGCTGTGCGACGCCCGTAGCGCGAATCGTCCGCACTTGTACACTTTCCGCATACAGAGGCAGTATGTCACATCTCACACCAAGCAAGCACTGGTGTTACACATGCCTGTGACTGCACATAGCTCGGGCGGGTAACGCAATGGCGCAATAGCACAAAGGGAAAACAAACTAAACAAAAACAAATTGATAAATGAAAATAAAACTCCAACGCCTTGGTCAAGGCTAGGTAACACCATGTAGGCTACATCCTTTTGAGTTGTGGTGATTCTAAAAGAACCGGTGATGTAACATAACAACTCAAGACGTTTCGATCAGTCTGATCATCTTCAGGAGAAAGCGTGACATTTTTGTCGATCTAGGTTTTAGGAGGTTTAACGGTACACCAGGTCCCCCTCTGAAGACAGCTAGCGTTGAAATATCTCGACGTTTCGACCTAGTTGTCTTCATGGAGAGCTTCTGGTCGATGATTAGTCGATTTGTTTCCTCGTCGGCTCTTCATAATATCAGAGTCTATAGTATTGCAACCCTTCGCTCTTATAGTTTTATCGTAAAACACATTATAGGGTGTTATGTATTAAATTTCCGTTGAATCTCTCTAGCATTGCCGGAAGGCTATGGTCTGATGTACACTTTACAGGCCATGACAGTTTCACCCGGAACTTCAACTGCGGTATCCAAACGAGGTTTCATGCAGTTTCCTTTGTAATAGAGTTTTTTTTTAAAGCAGGACGTAGGAAATCCCCTTTGAGGCATTGTTTCCTTGTCCGAGTCTTAGTGCGTGATATTGCAGATCTTTGTACTATAAGAATGGTCCCATGGTTAGGTGGTACATTTTTTCCGCTTTCCTGTGACAAGCATGGGTGGACACTAGCCCTGGCGGCCTTTCACTTTCGTATTTGTACTACAGTGTACAGCACAGAGGAAGAGTCCTATATAGGGCTAGGGTGGACACTCACCTTTTGCATATTATTTAGGGTCCGATTGATAATTTGTTAAAAACAATGGTGGGGGACACAACACACACACACAAGTGTGTAACAGCCTGCAATCGTGGACCCTCCTTTGTTCAACTCTTTGTGATAGCAACCGTGGA
>JAUELU010000013.1:6932259-6950474 GCA_032357145.1 Evasterias troschelii
TTTATGCATATGTTGGGATACACCAAGTGAGAATACTGGTCTTTGACAATTACCAATAGTGTACAGTGCCTTTAAAGGGACAGATTAGTGTCCCATTTCAAAGAGAAAAGAAGAGTGGTTTCAGTCAGATATGAAACGGAAACATGGGGGGAAAACACCTTTCCGAGTGTTGTACACGAATTGGCAAGGTCATCCTTGTCATGAATTATTCTTCATAGACAGAGGTTATACAATACTCTCTATTAGTTCTCGTGCAATCGATTATGCAGCGAATCCATTCACGCACAAACAGAAGAGTCCGGCAGGCGAGAGAGGGGTCGGATGCGAAAGTAACACCGTCGAAATGCTCATTAACATCCGCGCACGTCAATGGGCTCCATCGCTGTCTATTTTAAGAACCATTTTACTACGGCTTTGCATATTATTAGAATATTCTATTGTTTGTGTGGGGGTGGTAAGATCCACGATCATTTTTGGACTGTCTTTGAGGTTTGAAGATGCCCTCACTCTGAATAGTGTGGCTTGTTTATAGGGTTTGAACACGCCGCGTCGATTGAAAGGAAAATTAAGGGAAAAAGTTGACAGATGAAGAAAAAAATGAGCGAGTCAGCGTGAACGGGCTGTTTCCCGCGCCAAGCCGCGGCCTCGAGCGCCCCCGTCTGTAAACATTTCCGCCCCCGCAACCTTTTCCACATGGCGTTACCATAAATGACAAGCTCTGAAGAATGTGTATTCATTAATGAAAAAACAACAAAAAATATGCGGCATTTAACTGAAATAAAAGCACCTTCAAATGTGATAGAGTATCGATTGGATGTCAAAGCTGTGTACGGGAACTCGTGTGCCCCTTTTTTTCTATCGACACTTTTAACAACTGCTAATTATAGTATACGAAATTAACAATGTGCATTAATTAAAGTTAAGAGGTTTTCTGGATGAAGTCTGATTACTAATGACGCATATCGTATGATCGTGCCCCCTGCCGTGTGTCAACACGGACATGATAATGCTCGAGGAAAGAAACTCATTCATCGAAAAATGCCTAATCTACAGAAAAAATAACCGCACTGATTTTTTTAAGGCAGATATTCCTACCACCATCTATATATTTTTTTGTATGGGCCATGTGACAGAGTAATATCTGTTCCCGGCTTATAAAGGAGCAAGAATACACATAATTTTAATGTGAGAAAAACAATATGCATGTGCTGCAACGCTATACACAGGTAAGATGAATTGATAAAAGGTTACATTATTCTGTCAAAATCCCCGGGCTCGGTAACGCAAATAATTTCTATTCATCTGAAGATGAGTTACCAATGTTGCCATAGTAACGTTCTTGTGACGTCATACTTAGAAATTAAGACCGAGACACATCTTAAAATCAATCTTTATTACTTTTTGAAAACAACACTTGACTTTACTACGGTTATCTTAAGTCACTGAACCTTTTTTAACCCGCCCAGACGTTTGTCCTGTGAGCAATCTTGGATCGGTTCCAAGACAATTGATAGCGCATTTAGAACAGTAGTAAAGCCTTTTAAATCATTTTTTGTTGTTTTGTTGGATCGCACATGACTGGTTGACGTCGTCCAGAGAATTTGCCGTACATTATGAAATCGTGCGGTAACTGTTTCAGCACCCTGGTTTTCTCTTCTTTCGAACGCTTTATGTTTTTAAGTTTAATTTTGCTTTTTCGAAATTTGTGAAAATGAACATAAAATCGCAACATGTCACATGCACTCCGCAATCATCAAGATTGCTCCTCTTGCAACTTGTATATAGGCCCCCTAGTATTTGAATTGGATGTTTTACCCCGTTGTCATGCCACAGACTTCAATCACACGGCGATAAAACTATCTCGACAGCAAAACAAAATCTAAATGCCGGGCATTTTAAGTTTTGTTGTCAATTACTTCACCATCAAACTACGACTCTATCATGCAGTGGCGTATTAGTATTTTGTATGTTTTTAATGTGAGGTTGGCAGTCGCCCAAATGGTTACTTAAAGGCCTATGTAAATGCGTTCAGCCGTTGAATTCTTGATTGAATGAAATGCCACTCACTATGGAGAAACTCAGTATAGATTAGTGGGTAGACTCCTTGGACAACTGTTTACTATAATCAAGGGTTGAGTCACCTCATCGGTGAATCAGTAATATCGAATCAAACTGACCTCTGCATGATGACGATACCACGGAGGTATCTTCACAAGAAAGCAACGGCCGACATTGCGTCCCTAACGGATTAGTTTTGTATGCGTATATAATGTTTAATACAGGTGCCCTAAACATTCTGACAAGTTCAACAGCTACATTTAAATGTTTAATCAATGTAGCAATTATTCAAACATTTCCACCAAATGATCATCACGTCGAATCCCACCCGAGTGATTTGCCTGTGGATTTTTTCACAGAACTCGGGAAAGTACTGAGTATACGGTGCTTAACACACATCGTGTAGGGTAAAAACAAAAATTATATACATCATGTTTTTGTTATTCAAAAAGTAAATAAATAAACTGGCACCACTCTGTTGTATGGAATCCTCTCCCACATTAAACATTGCGAATTGTGCTTAGAAATTGAGGTGGAATTAGGGCTTCATGGTACACTTTAGCATTGAAAATAATATTTTCAAGAACTAAGATAAATTCAAACCATTCAGCGGCTTCACGCCCGAACATCGCAGGTTCCCCTTTTCTGAATTTAAAAGGAGACTCGGTCCCCTTTTTAATCACAGTAAGTGTAAATTTGAGAGCTTTCGTTCGTTTCCCCCCACCCCCGCCATGTTGTTCTTGTACATCAGTTATCGAAACGAGATATGCAGGTATCGATATGACATTTCGTTGCATGGTACATTGTTGAGACTTTACAAAATAAAGGATTTCCCACAAACACAATCTGAGTTTTTTTCATCAACATGTCTGCCCATTTATGGTCTTGAAGCGGACGGAAACTGCAACACGTTCTGCCATGACGGTGGCTACAACCATTTAGGCCTAGTGTCAACCGAACTCTCATACCTTTGAGGAAACGGGGACAAGGGGGCCGTTGCTTTTCAGGTGCGGCCAACGTGTACCGGCTGGGTTTCTTGGAATAAGGTCAAAACTGGATCTCTGCGGTTTACTAAGAATAATAGTCCGCTTTTCGTCACAAATACTTTTTATGAAAAACGGGATTAACCACAAACCCTGAGGCATCATATTTAATTGCAACTTTAAAAGCCCGACGTGACATTTGGCCCTTACACAAAATTATGTATGGAAACGTTAATGTTAATGAGTAGAGGGGCTGAACTACACTGTTCATGGTGTAAGCTATTTAATAACAATTTTTACTGATATGTTTTGAGGGCAAACATTTCGGAAACCCGATTATTAGAAAGCAGGAAGAATCAATGTCTGAAAACGTACAATGTAAAAAATGGAGGGTTCACCCAATCTAAAGTAAAAACTAAAATCCAAACTAAAACAAAACGCAAACAAAGAACTAAGAAAGCCTTACATAAGTTCATCTCAAAGCCTTTGGTCTCCATGTTTACCCTGATACATCATTAGAGAAAATGTAAAAATAATATTAAATAGTTATAATAATGAACTGAAAAGTATAAACACACTATCACTCTACCAGATCATGGTGTAAATTGAAGCTTCCAAAACCAACAGTCTAATTTGCACGCAAAGATCAACTGAGTATAATATTCTGATCACGCCTATTCCCCTAACTTCATATTTGAGAACAAAATGTAACATTTCGGTTCACGTACAGGCGTAATTCTTATTTCCAGCATGGGAACAACTCCCAATACTCCCAAAGTGCAAATATTTGAATCCAAACAGTTCTTAAAAAATTGACTTAAGATCAAAAGGTCCGTTTTCCCTTCCCCAACACAAACAAACAACATCTCCAATCGATCTATTTATAGACCTCTCGGATGCTTATTCGATTCTGCCCAGTGCCCCAGTTTTGGTGGGAGACAGCCAAGCTATTTGCACGCGGTGTCAGTCGTTCTTCATCTCGTCTGCTCATCTCAAGTTAGGCTAGAGACGTGGGCGGAATATATTCATCCAGCATTTTTTTTAATAGTAAAAACAAAGTCCATTCCAGTGGGAGTTCGGTACCGTTATTTTTCTCTTGTCCACCCACACATGCAGGATGATATGCTGTTTGTTATAGTTCAGTATACACTTTTCGTTCTCTCGAAAGGTGATACAGTAAAATTGTTAAAATTCTTCCATATGTTATACGATGAATGTGAGCCTACATTTCGAAGCACATCTAAGATGTTAATATAAGTCATGAGCAGCCATCTTTGTTCTCTCTCGTTTAAATCAATGAAACCAAATCGGGAATAGAATAAAAAATAAGAACTGTATTGTGCCTTTTGATGAGTGACAAATCAAAATTCTCTCATACTATTCAGCACGAAGGGAACAAGTCAGAAGATGGTGTCAATATTGAAATTGTCTCTGTAATTACACTATTTACTTTAGGATTTTCATTAAATTCTCATAACCGGAAACAAGGGTTTTGGAATAAAATAATAAAACACCATCAGGAAAACAATGCAATAACAAAACTCAATAACGAACGATCCCGGAAAGGCCGCAATATTTAAATTTCGATTGTGTAACTTGATGTACGTAATTTGATTATGTAATTATTCTCGTTATTTTTCGTGCCAGAGAGGGTTGATGAATTAATTTACATCTTGTTCTCGCCACGGTTATTTTCATTTTGAGTCTAGTATCGTAGCCTGTACCTTCATTATAATGCAGTCATTATTAAGACAATACTTGATAGGTATCAAGTAGGCCCTACTGCGTTAAGTGATTACATACCAGACAGTAAACATAGTGGTCCTTTCTATGGACAGACATATCGGCCTTCTCCACGTGTATCGACAAAAACATACATGGATTGCTGGAATGGTTTTGAATGTCATAGACCCAAAAGGCAATATTGTAAAAACTCAACTCACAGAGTACACCCACGAGAATAGTGCTATTTGATTAAAAATATACCAAATGATCGTCATCGATGTTTTAAGAGGTCGATGTTTTTATTTGAAATCTGAAACAACAACCGTAAAATAGATCTGAATCATAATTTCTTTATCTGACAAGAAAGCCAAAGAATGGAAAATTTCAAATTAATATCCGTGATAATAATATCTGATTGGAAATTTGAACTAAATAATTTTCTGGTGAACTGTATAAAATTATGGATTATGTCGATTTTTTCCAAGATTTGCTGACAATTTTAAGTCTTTAAATATACATTTAGGTTGGCTCTTCACCGGGAAACGGTATTAAGATTTTGCCATTGTTACCATACAAAAATTGCCGAGGATTTTAGATTGTAAACATTACTCCAGTAAATTTATACTACTTCAACTTCAACCAGACATAATAACCAGTCTACAATGTGTAGTGTAAAAATAAAATACCATATTGACCGGCTTGTAAAAAATGCCGACCGCCCGATATCTTGACGTCACGGTTTATTTACCCATGTGACCGAATTGCTTGACGTGGCACGACGATGAAGCGCACTTTGCCTCATGAATATTCATACTAATCAGGCGGGTTGATGACTGAGACTCTCAACTGCTGGCGGCGATGTTAACTAATTTCTCGGGGGAACCACTACTATTTTTTAATTTATCTAGGTCGTTTGTATGATTGATATTCAAAAGCTTAAGGAATTTCCTATACAGAAAAGAAGTGATATAATATAGACACGTTCAAAAAGCCTAGAATTCAAAAAATACACACCGTACCTTGAACACATATCTCGTATCAAATGCAGTAAAATGCATTTCATGTATTGTATACAAATTCAATAATAACACACTCAAGAACACCCAAATCTGAAAGTTGGTGAAGTATTGAATTCTTCTGGGCTGGGGGCTTATAAATAAATTGCAAAATAAAGCAGTAATTCATCGAAACAACTGGTTTTCGGGGTGCCAACACTTCCATAATTTTCGGTGATAATTCATAATTCCCTTGTTCCCTTTTCTCCCTAAAATGTACAAAAGTTGGTGTCCCCTCTTTTTGTGGGTGGGGGTGATGGGGGTGGGGGGGATTGCTCAAGAAGTACCACAGTATAGTGTGCTTATTCCTATATAGCCCTGTATGATGATACTCTCAACAAACATTTCATGCAAACACAGTAATTATCATAAGGTCACTTGCGGTTGAAATGCAACGACTCTAATGTCTTCGACTCGAGCCACGATGTCAAAAAGCGATGTACGTTCCTGATCCTACCAGCATTAATTTCAAATTCGTTAATATATCATTTGGCCTATGGTAGATTTTTTATGGTCAAAAAATAATCACCAATGTCATGAGCACGTGTATTATCTTGTCATCTTCACGTGGTCATGCGATCATAAAGACAATATAACAGTTTTAAACTCAACATGGAAATTTATAGAACCTCTGAGCCAAATTCGGACCCGGGCCGATTTCGGACCTGGGCCATATTTTCGAATTGCTGTTGCTTTGACTTTGAACAACGTAGAAAATAAGATAGAGACATGTGCTCAACAAATACTGAACAATACAGACCAACTCAAACCAGTCAAACCAGTGTTGTTTTTCCCCACTATTATAGACAATATCAAATACAATTGTAGGTAGAATAACTAATTGGGGCTTTTGCGTGCATGGGAACCCAGAGTTCACAAACAGTTTTAAAAAGCCGCGATCTTGGTCTATGAAGCGTGGGGATACAATTGCATTTTAGCCGGCTATGAAACAATGAACTAATAAATCAAATTATTGAAAGTGCTATGGTCGGCATGACCCGTTTGGGGTCAACACTACCCTGACTTTGAGCACTGACTCAGACTCTGAGTCACATGACCACCCAAAACGGGTTATGCTGACTCAGAAATGACAATGACCCTTGACATAAATGGACCCTTGGGCACATTTTCAGGCACCCTGTAACCAACATTCTCTTGCTTGCTTTACTTCCATTATTTTAAAACCCTAGATCAGCGCGACTTCGTTGTGTCATCAACAGCTGGCGCGGACCCAGACTACTACCAGACACTATGGTCTGATTGGAAGTCCTCTGGCGTGATTATAATATGGTTCGATATCGAGTCGATGGTGTCATCATGCCATGATCCCGTTTTTAGTGCCCGTTTATTTAAACTGTGGTCCTGTAAATGAGACTCCATAAAACCCATAGAAACCTCTAAAAACAACACAGGGCTGGCAGTAAAACTAACAAACCTTATCAAAAACATTAATCTGTTCCTTCTTCTAATAATGATGGATAACTGACGAAAACTAAATTGCCCCGAATGCATTTTTCTGCAGTGTTCCACAGGTTTTCTAATAAAAATAAGAGCAAGGCCGGTTACATTGAACATGGCAATAAGGAAAATGACCTATACTTCTGGCAGGTTTTGAGAGTGCTGTGATATTAATTTCAACTTTACCCTGCTAATGTACATATGTCATTTGGACTTAATGCATTGGGGTTTCAATGAATGCAAGTATAACTGTACCGTAACGTCTCATAAATGAAATATAGAAGACCATCGAAACAGCGCCTCTATTTGTTTTTGTGTATCCTTTTCGTGTCATAGGAACCACGGCTTTCTCCTGCCAGGCTTTTATCAAATTGATTTAAATTGGTGGTATCTTCATTCTTCCCACATTACAATCATCCATAAAATGTGCGCCTAAAACTTCACTGATTTTGATATGATGTAAAGTTTTAGATAGTTTAACAGATTTGTTTAAAAAGTATAGAGATCTTTTAAAAAACCACAATTTGGCTTGGACTCTGAGTTAGGCTCTGTCTGCCTGTTTTGATGCCCATACTCAAGCTGTTTGGGAAATAAATTGCAGCACTCTGTAAACTGGGGTATATAAAACTATTCCTTCTTTCATATCCCCGCGTATTTTCCTGGCGTGGTTCCCCACAGTTACCCCTTCCAAATCCCCTTCCCTGCCGTCCCACTCTGTAACAGCCACCACACTTAGTTAACCAATATCGATGACACTGTAACTCATGTTTTTGTAGGAAGTCTTACACTTTTTGTTTCAACTCTAACATGATGACTCAGAATTTCCATTCTTAAATGGATCCCCCTCCTTTACTACCCTTCCTTACAAAATTCATGGACGAAACTGAGGCAGCATGGGGGATAGGCTAGCCCCTTGTATACATCAGTGATATACTAAAGTAATTGAGGCTGCATGGTACAAAACAAAAGTGGCCACGGTCCCACCGAACATCAAAACTATTCTCGATTATCTTAAGTTGTGCAATCAGTATAGAGCTTCTCTGAACTTTGTAAGCAAAAACACCAAAATTAAGCTTAAGACAGGGTAAACATGAATTTTGTCAAAGATCCTTCCAACATAATATAGTTTTCAAGAAAATAATGAAAGAAAAACACTCTTGTTGCACTTTTATTATGCACTGTGTGCTTTCAGATGCCTGAGAAAGGCTTCATATACCTCTTTCTCTGTACAATACTTCAAAGGGAATCGTTTCTAACAATGTCTTAAATTGTGCTCTTTGCCGAGTAATTGTTTGTGGTAATTAATTTGTTGAGTAATTACCAAAGGTATACCCGCCATTTAAACATTTCAATGTTGTTATTTAATAGCAAGATTACAAGAATGTGCAGCAAAGTTTAGATACTGGCACTAATAAATAGAGTTAACTTTTCCAATATTTTATAATTGAACGAACTAGGTCACTGTGACCGTGTGACGTCATTGGGTCATCAGTCTGAACCCCTGTATCAGCATGTTGGTGAAACCCGAGGTATTGGCTTCGGGCTGTGGTGCTTCGTGAGTACATCTTTACCAATTGGAAAACCAGACTGTCTTTTTGAGGAAATGTTAAGGTCACGCAAGGGGCAATTTTGATTCTCTATAGAAATGGTCGGGTTTACGAAAGGGGGATGGGGTTAGAGTCATTATAGTACCGCAAAAGCTAAAGAAATAATGAAGCTTTGCCGGTTGGAAAACGTGAAGAACATTTTTAAAAGTGTTAAGGTCACTTATAAGGGGCAGTTTTGAGTCTCTCTTGAACCATGGAGAAAGGATAGGACTGGCTGGGTTTGGAGAGGAAGGGTGGGGCGGGGCGTAGCACCGGTAATAGTGCTACAAAAATAAGCACAAATGAAATGCTTAAATTTTTAGCTTTTTACCGATTGGAAAACCAAAGTGCTGAAGAAATGTTGAGGGTCAAGGGTCATGGGGGGATGGGGGGGGGGGGGGATAATTGTGCCCCCAAAAATATCATCATCAAAGGAAACATACAATGAAGTCTCATCAATTACATGGTTTTAGGAACTTTCATTCACAAAGACTGGACCTGGAGAGCATCCGTAGTACATTCTCTAATACCCTTGCCGATCAAAAAATCTGACCTTGGACCAAGAAAAAAAATGCAAGCTGTGGGGAAAATTTTAAGAACATGATCAGCTGGATTTGTGCAGAGTTTACACATTTGATGTTTTTGTGTATGTTTATACATTTGACTGCAGAAGAGAAACATATTTTCGAACTTTGCCATCGTGCTTCACTGATAGATAGTGGGAATTCAGAAACCAAATAGGCAACGCTGTATAACGTTTTCCAATAAATAAAAGCGGTCCTTATTTTGATAGAACGGGTTCCAAGCAATCAACCACTAACCGGTATTGCAATATTTACAATCACGTATAGATGGTGCATCTTCTAAAAACGTTATCCGTACATTTTGCGGACCTCTGTCCGTAAATTTTACGGTTTATACCGTAAATTTTACGGTAACTGATTTGCGCCCATAAAGTCAGGTGAATCACCGTAATAATCAGATTGTTTACAGTGACGTCTACTTTTGAATATTTTCCCCTTCGGGTGTTTTTAGACCACAGTAATTGCGATAAGGGATACAGCCACATAAAAACTTTTACAATTGAGCCGCAAAACGATATTTGATTTTAAAAGAAGTTTTTCAAAAAAGCAGATCTGTTTGTTGACCTATACTCAAATCTTCAAGCCGCGGTCAAGGGAACATGCCAGAAAAAACAACAGCCCCGTAATTGAGTGATGGTGCGGGAACAGAGTAGACGACCTACGGACAAAAAACAAAAGCGTGAGAAAAAACAACAACGACGTGTCAATGCCGAGCCTGGCGAATTGCGTGGGTGTGAATAATCTGCCTCTTTATAATTTATAAATATATTATTATTACGGAGTCAAATGCCGTTGTAAAACTAAATATTACATATACTACATCTTTGCCAAGAGTGGGGGCGTTACGCCCCAAAATATCGTGTGTGAAGGTGGGGCGGATCATTGGTGTGTGCGGGGGTGGGGGTGGGGCAGTGGAGGAAAGGAATGCATCGCACATTCTGTTTCTTTTAGTTTGAGCTAAGTATCGAATTTAGAAACAGGAATATTGCAGTTTTCATGTATAAAAAAACCATCACACAAACAAACAAACAACATACCCAGAATGTATAAAGTACTAATAACATTAACAACTGAGTTTGAGCTCTCCATGGAATATGGAATGCCAAGTCTACCTACAACATAATTATATCTCGTGGTGGATTTGTTAAATTGTAAGTAGGACAAAACATCTCTCGCGCGAACGGCCCTCAGACTGATCATCTTCATCACCAGTAGCCGCCTCATCCGGGAGAAAAATGTTCGCTTGCCTTGGGGGAGGATTCGCTTGGTGCACGCTAGGGTCTGCCGCACTCTCCACCGCTCTCGGACTATTTCTAGCTTTGATCACGGACTCATGGTGCTCGGTTTTAATTACAACGTGGCTGTTGCAGCCTTTTGGGTACGCAATCTATAAATGAATGATGGGCGGGAATGTAACTTGACATGGGGGCATGCACAAGTCTATCATCAAAGTCAAATGTTGCAGGAGGTTGGACTCCAGACCAAATGTTATTCCCTAAATATGTACTCTCTGAATCAACAATTACTAATGTACTATTGTACTCTACGCCGAATTGTTCTGCACTCTAAACAACTACCGGGTCATAACAGACCTGGACTCCGGAGGGGGCCTGACCAACCGGGTCAGGCTGACCCGAAAAATGGTTTTAAAATGGGATTCTAACCGATATACAGTGCGTCATTTTGACTCATTTCTGGGTTATTTGGAACACTGAGTCCTGGTCATATTGACACAGAGATGAGTCAGACCCCCTATAAGACCTGGATTCGGGTGAATTCTGACCCACAAGTTTTAAGATTGCGAGCATAAAATGGTATATAGGCCCATTGAAGGAAAACTGGTTAAACATTTAAGTTTGGTTATTAAATAAGATTTGAGGCTGGTTGTATGGGGATTGGCATGGGCTTCTTTTCGCAGTTATCTCAGTATTAACGAGTATGATTTATTGGGACTGTAATTCTATCGGCTTAATGGTTCTGGGCATCAGATCGTTCTCTTATCTTCATCGGGTCGATTCCTTTCGGTGCAAGAGGTCCACATACAAAGAGTCTGCATTTGCAAGCTTGCTCTATGTAGACAATAATGTGCCAAAAATCTCGAAGATAGTATATGTAAATGGAGGTCATCCACCGGTAGGTCAATGACACGTCCGTTCTCATGGAAGCAGATGTACGCCCCAAGGTCAAAGCTCAACGATTCGGACACATGGATAAATACCGTCTGTTTTGAACTGACTTTTGCTTATAAACGCCTTGGTGGATCATCTGATGTAATAAAAACTGACAGTTTGTTTAAATATTAGGGACCACTCATCCATAGGCCTATACTTTCACAAAACAACCCCCAAGACATCCCAACTTCTTATAATGTATTTCTCCATGTAACAAAGGACCTATTCACCACTGTCTTATACTTTGTGGACAAGTCGTTTGTCGGTGATAGCATATAATGGCGCTCTTGCAATTAAACTCTCACGAGACTGCTACTCCCGCGAGACATTCTGCTCTTGCGTGTGCGCGAGAGCAGTGTAATCGCGTGAGAGCCGTTACTGCGACAAACCCATGTCTACCCATAGAGAAAGTTCCTGTCTCTATGGTCTAACACTTGAAATTGCTCCTTAGTAGGACAAGACCTGCCGAGGACTCCCGAGGAATCCGAGAGATGATAAGACTGGGGCTCGGGTGTCTGCATGGGTTGACAGAGAAGTCACAGCACCGTTGTTGACATTCTCGGCTTGGCCGTTGGTATCTGTGTCGAGAGGTCGATACGAGGTGGATCTTCTAACCAAATGAGGTAACTCCCTTTAAACGTGAAAAGGAACCCCCATCGTAGCGTTTATTAGACTTTAAACCAGTTCTTAAAAACATTATGTGGCGGGGCTATTTAATGTGTTGAACAATTCACTCGTGACTTTTCCCCATACTCATAAGGGGGCGAGAGAGGAAGGGGGTCAAGGATTTGGTGGGGTGGGGGTCCACTTCCTGCCCCCCTCTTGTGACACCGTTGTTTTTAACGAGTTCGACGTTCATGAGGTGGGTAATGCCTTGGTCGAGTGGTCTCCAGAGACGTCTCAGTTCAATGGCCAGCATACACAACCGGCTCGACCGTGAAGCACACTTACAAACCTTGCCTACAAGGTCAAGTGAAAAGTACAGTCACCCATCTGATATTTCGTCATCATTGCATCATTTCACCCACCAGTTTATGCACATTTTTAGAGCTACTAAAAACAAGCAGTTATAGTCTTTATTACAGCTGAATATATCACTCAGTAACTGTTAAATGATTGTATATTTTGGAATTAATGAAAATGAGAAAACGGGCTATTAAAAAAAGTGGCAGCTGCATGGCCTTCGTTTCCGGATATGTTATTGTAACAATTTATGATGCCGTCGATTTCCTTCAAAGAGCAGGCTTCATCAACGTCCATTATTATTTTGGTTGACAACATTTTGGACAGTAACAAAAATGCCAATGCGCTACTATTAGCAAGTCGAAGTCAATCTATTAAACCCATCGTCTAGATTAAATAATACACAGGACTGGTCAGATCATCGAGCTTCATGCCTTGAGAAATCTTCCTGATTGGTAAGACAGCATTCCTGTATAACGAACGTGAACTATGGGAGCCGATTTTTTTGTTTTGTTTAACTCTCATTAGTCTAATTAGGTACAAACGAACAAGGCAAGGAAATACATCGTGGTCACAGTAGCCTGGTACCTTTTCAAATAAACGTCAGCTCTTATTGTAATCGTTATTTCACATCCAAGGAACTAGACATGATTGTACCTTACCACCTTTCTGTGCACCACATTCTTTGAATGAGAGAGAGATTGAGAAAGAGGTGAAGAGAGAAAATGGAGATATCAGGTCAACACGCCTTTAGCTCAACATGACGCAATTTAACAGGGAAAATGGCGATAGGGGACGTAGTGCATAACTCAGACAGCCGAAACGCACCAAACCTTACCAAAAATGTATTTTGATGTATGACACGACTCAGGAATGTGCTGTAAATTGCATCACTGCGGGTGGCTGACGCCTCTGACAAAAACTTACTATCACCTAATACTAGTGTTTGATATCGGTTCCAAACAAGCCCTCTTTCGACAATTGCCTTGCAGTTCTCATGCATAATAGTATAACACCGTAATATTTAATTTTCTTCCATAAATTAATGACACAGTAACTAAAACGTGGCTGTATGGGAATAAAATGGGCCCCTTGATCAGCTGTGTTGCAGTATTTATGACCTGCACACGGGGTACGCGACAACTCAGAGAAAGTATTGGAATGGGGCGGCTTATGCCTTATGGGCCAAATTGTATTACACACAATACGAACGTTTAAATTATGTCAAAAATAATTCATGTTTACCTAAGCTGCCCTCATTAAGTTTTGTAGAGATTGATTAGGTCATTAGTACGCCTTTCCTTGTTTCAGATTAATTATAATACCAGAAACCTGTACCGTAACTTTATAAAATTGTCCTTGAATAGATATCGATAAATGAAATTTATAGAGTAAATAATGACGGTCATGACCTGAATATAAAACTTAAGTCTTGTTAAATTTTGGTAACAATCACAGGCCTGGGTAAAACCCATTAATATTTTTTATCCCCAATGCCAATTCTATTAAATCATAATATATATTTATGTCTGAATTTAACTGAATGATTGATCAGAATTAGTGAAGCAAATTTGTCGACTATTGACACTGTATTTTTATTTATATATATTGTTTTTGAGGGGGGATGGCATTGCTAATAAGGTGATTGAGCTGAAAATAACGTACGAGAAATCCAATATAGGTCGTCCCATTCCATTCGAAGGTTGAATCAATTCACCAGTTTAAGGTCAAAGGTTTCTAGAATCAGGCGATCGGTTCCCACTGACCGACCTCGTTGTTATTTTCCTGTCTACGGGATATGAGACATACACAGATGACATTGAGCACTGCTCGCAGCGTGAGCACGAGGTTGCAGCTTGGACGGGGAAAAGGGATAATGAAATAATATAATAATAATTTTATACCGTCAAGGCTCTTCAATTTGGCAGCCTGCCAAAGCCACGCCCAGATGCCAAACCACGCATGCGCTCCTAGTGCGTGGGCGGCACGTAATTAAGAAATTATGTTATGCAAATGAGGCTATTTTTCAGTCACGCGTTGTGCCGGCAACGCCATGGAAATTTCAGACTGCTATGCTGCGCGGAGCGGGTTGAAAAGTTCAATTGCATGGGCTAGCTACAGACTGTGCATTCAGGTTTGTATTAAAACGACATAGACACCTAGCATAATATGCGTACATGAGCATCAATGGTTATGTATTGTGCGGACAACCTTGACGCAAAATATATAGCCTAGCTATGGTGATGGGGAAAATTGCGCCAAAACCTTGTCGTTATCACAATGTAATCTTTTTAATAAACAAAAAGTTACTCATAATTATCTGAGCAGGCCAAGTTGTTGATCCATTAGGAATACCATTTTGGGAAAGGACAGTAGTAATATTATTTTTATTTCATGAGGAGCATACACAATTTCCACTTGTAGCAAACTTATAGCAATCGACAGAACATCCCAGGAGCAGGAGAGTAGGCTAAATTCTAAAATAAACAAAACAGTAAAACACATAGGTTAACAGGAAAGAAGTTATAAAGAAGGCCTAATTACATGCTGGACGAATAAATTTAAGTACATTTGTATAGTCCTCGATCCAAAAAGCAACCTTAACATTTTATTAGATAACGAATAATCTTTTTAGAGTGTCTATATTTGGTGTTTTATATATATTAAATACATGTTTGCACTACGAACCGGCATCAATAACAGCAGTACAATAATAAGCGCTGACAAGTCATTATTTAAATGTGACATTTGTACTTTTTTTTTTGCGTAGATCATTTTGTTACTGATCTCAAACTTAGCTGTATATATCCACGACAAAACCAATCCCAGACAGTATTCAACTGGAAGCTTAGTTTATCCCATAAAGGCACAGCAAGACCATTTTATGTAACACCACGGGGGCGGCAGTATGTGATTTATCACGGGTACCACATGGTCTTCAAATTAAAATAATGTTGAAAATGTGCGTGGTTATTTGTGATTGCCAGCTGTTTATTCTGACGATTTGTATAACTTTAAGCATTTTTACATGTGAACATTCTTCCATGTTTGCAATGTTATATTCACAGCTTCGAGTTGGTCAGGTTGAATTACAATTTTAAATTTGTCATTTTTGGTCTCAGAATGGGACGTCTTGCGGTGATGTCACGGCAATTGACGCAAAAAGCTAGTAATTCAAGTAACTTGATAATACTGGACCATTGAATAATAATCTTAATTTCCAATGACAAACGATCAACCGTAAGTAAAAAAGTACCGTACAGTAGGCTACTATTAATAGCAATATGTTATATTGACATTTGATGTACGGCCATTTTGTCTTTCTCAACAATTTAAACAATGTAACTGAAAGTGAGGCTTAGGGTGAAATGGCCTGACCCCATTTTGGTTGTTTCGGGGAGGGGGGTGTATACCTAAAAAATTTACCTCCGTTCACGTTCTTCCGAGTTCCATTCGCGTGTAATTTTGCAAAAGAAAGAAAAACAAAAACAATTCAACTAACAGCTTCGATGAATATGTTTGTTACATACAACTTATAAGACTTATAAAACTATATATGCACTAAAATAGTTAATATATCTCAATTATGATTTTTTTGTTACGTTTGTTTTGAGACTGATTCATAAATTTTGGAAGAACGATCGAACCCCCTTTTCAAAGTCAAACCAGCCAACCTGTCAAAACAATGCGTCGGTGGTATGGTGTATCATGAATATGGATGTTTCTTGACTCATAGGTACAGTATCAACATTTTGCTATTGTGAAGTGAACTTATCAATATATTTTTTCAAAATTCATAAAAAATGACAATTTATACATATATTATAAAGCCGTGGGGTGGGGGGGGGGGTATGTCTGACCAGGCTGACCATGAAGAAAGGAAAGCTCCATGCTACACCATGGAGGCCACAACACCTCCATGGTCCACATGGCCTGCATGGTCTGATGACAGCATGCGTATCCTGACCGGCAGTTCTGCTAATTGTAACCACTCTAGGGGTCATTCGGAAGGTCATAATAAATCCATATACCTTTTAAGTTATGTAATGCAACACTTGGTAGGTTATTATTCACTCCCCGAAAACTGAAAGTGAAAATAAAACGCGCATAACTATTATTTTAATATTTACAGAGTAGGCCTACAGACTGTCATGAAAAGCGATAGGGGGGGGGGGGGGCCTACCGCTCCTTTACAACCATAACAAAATTGACAAAAATTTTAAACTATTTAATTCGTGTCCAAAAAGGGGCATGTATTGTTGTTGTTGTTATTGTTGTTTTACTTTAAAAATCCATTTTCATATTAATATCATTAGTTGGTGTTTATTTTCTTTGTGGTTTATTTTTCTTCAAATTTCCTAGGAAATATTGTATCGGTGCACAATGTGTAGGCCTACTATAAAAACAATAATGGTCAGTAGAGGGCGTACGCAGTAAATAGAGGAACGCACTTGGAAATTAGCCCAATTGTCTAGGAAATGCACCGGTCGGGTGAAAAGAGAGGAAATATTGTTCCAAAAACAAACAAATAAACATACAGCCAGACAAACACACAATTCATATGTAGATCAACACCGACCCTTCAATGCAAAATTAATTAAGGCGATAAATAGGCTTATAATATGCCTACGTCTTAAAAATAACTCAGAAGTGGAATTTTTAAAAAGAAAATCCATATTTTGTTGTCGATAACCCACATTTCACACATTCAGTCAACAAAAAAGCTGGCCCATGTTATCGCTTTGTTTTGTTTATAATCGCCGTCGGACCGTGAACAGTCGTTGTTTATTGTTCCATTGCGAACAACAGATGGTCATTGACAACATGAATTAGCCGCTGGGTAACATGTGTGACAAAGCAACACCTGTATGTGTGTGGCGCACGGAGCAATACGTGTTTACAAACATGGTGACGTCATCAGACGTCACAGCTTCATTAACACAGATTGGTGTGACTGTTTTCTTACGTAAAGCCGGATGTAATTATATATAAAATATTGTCTAAAAAAATAACCATTGGGTACACAGTCTCTGAGTTTAGGCCTAATTACTTATTTTGTTAATCCGATGCTAAAAAACTCGGACCCAATTTCGTCCCTTTTTTAAAATCTCAAAATTTTTCCTGTCTCTCACTTTTGTGTGTGTTTACAACTATTAAAGCATTGTTATTCTTAACTTATTTAAAGTAATCGGTAAAACAAACAAAAAACTATAAACAAATAGAAACAATTTGAAAAAAAAATATAAAATGATATCATGATTTTCATCTATGCGTGTGCTAGCTAAAACTTTAAAATGTCCTCTTCTAAACCGCGGCTTGGACTTGGGCTTCGACTTGTTTCTCTTTTTTATATATATTTTTTATTGTACTATATTTTTATAATATAAGTGAAATCAATATCATTACTTGCCATCAACAGCAATAAAGCTTTTGCTCATCACAGTATTTTGCAGATGGCGCTGTTTTTGTACAAACAAGTGCGATGTCAGAGACATACATTGTGTACTTTGGGTCTACTTTAAAGGCATTACTCAAAATAATTGTTAGCATAAAATCTTACTTGGTAATGAGCAATAGAGAGCTGTTGATAGTATAAAACATTGTGAGAAACGGCTCCCTCTGAAGTAACGTA
>JAUELU010000013.1:7042966-7053269 GCA_032357145.1 Evasterias troschelii
ATTTTTGTAACCAGGCTGACTAACAAAAGTCTGAATTCAGATAAAAGACTGACATTTTTTATCCCTGAATAATACATATTTAAAGGAAGTAATTTTTACATCAGGTATAAAGAACAATAGTAATTTGAGTTGTTTGCCTCAGTGTTTTACTAAAGTGTGGTAAACTTTGAACGGATCATTTTCGGCAAGTTTTGCTCAAGTAATTCATCATACAGACTCTTCTTAAGATGTTCATTTTGTTTTTTGCTTTTCACAGCTTCATTTCATAACTGATCCATTTCCAAGGGTACGGGCAGAAGCAATATGTACCCTCAGCAAAACCCTAACCCTCGTCAATTCAGTGCCCAGAAGGTAAGCATGATTTTTTACAATTAATTTTAAGTAAGTATAATTCTCTGTTCACCATATTTCCTGATTCTTTTTTCTTCGCGCTTCCATTTTTATTTCAGTGATGCAAACATATTCCCGGAATACATTCTTCCAAATTTGGTAAGCATATTTTTACTTTTAACAAAGGATTGTCGTAGAACCTTTCTCTTTCTCCTTTTAATGACAAGTGGGTTAATTTACAATCAATAGACCTTTATCTTGCTGCCACCATCTTGGTCATGTTCTATGTATCCAGTAACAGAAGTGGATGCTAATATTCATTGTTCATAAAGGAACCAGACTACTGTTCCTTCCAGCCTTAGTTTCGTTACATTGACTTGAATGGGAGAAAATCAAGATGACCGCACCATTTCAATGGTCTATTATGAACAGAAACAGGTGCACACCACAGGTGCACACCACCTGTATACAATTGTTTACTGAAAGGAATAATGAGCACAAGATGAACTATGTTTAGTACACAACATCAAGCCATTAACTTGCCTATTGCATTAAATACCTTGGGTCCAATTTGTTAGTAAGCAGTTTGCAACAGCTAATATTATTTTCTCACATTTTTTTATGACCCCCAACTTGCAGGCTAATATTGCTCAGGATGAAATCGTGTTGGTGCGGGTTGCATATGCTGAGAACATCGCGGTGCTGGCCGAGACGGCGCTGCGCTTTCTAGAGATGGTTCAGCTGGAACAGACGACAACTCAAGATGCACAGGCAGACTCTGTGCAAGATTCTAAAGTCCAGTATCAGGTACTTAGAAAGTTTGGGATGGCAATGAAGGACAGCTCTATGAAAGAGTTTTGTTGTGTCAACTTAAGGGGTAGCTTAGGGAATTTTTTTTTTTTTAAAATCACGGTCATTCTGCGTGGCTGCTCCACGAGTTTGGAACACTCTCCCAAGAGATCTTTGTACATCTACATCCCTTCAGTGCTTCAAGTCCAGTTTAAAGACATATTTGTTCAAACGTTCTTTCTAAATCAGTATCAAGTTTTCTGTTAAATGTTACCACTCATTTTCTCTTTGTGCGCCTTGGGTGCCTTTATTGACAGATATGTGCGCGGTATAAATATATAATAATTTTTATTATTATTATTATTATTATAAGGCATGGTTTTCCCTTAAGTTTTTTCGGTGAGTAGCCAGCAGGACCAGTTAGCTTGTCATTTCACTAGTCCATCAGGTTTGTGGCTAGTCCATATTTCAAATCAATTAGGGGTGGTTTCAACACTGAACTAGCCAGCTGGACCACTTGGAGTGTATTTTGACTGGTCCTCGGGTGTTTTAACTGGCATTTGGCCAGCCGACTAGTATTAAGGGAGAACGCTGTTAAGGTTAGCCAAGACTCCTCAGCCACCAGATAAAATGGGCAGATGTTTTAAGGGAATATCAATCCCTGAATCAGTTTCAAGTAAAGTCAACAGGGATTGAATTGTATACACAAGCAGCTGTTGTACAGTATTCAGTCGCAATTCTGAGTGGAGATTGAATCCACAACCTCAAGTATGCCAGACAAGTCTTGTCCAAGTCGGACCAGATTGAGTGGTAGTTGGTGACACAATTGAGACAATACAATTCTTGCATTAAGATTAAAGGAAAAGTAATTTACCCGTAAACATTGCTTTGTATTTAACTTGTCAGGCCAGCTATGATGATGAGCTTCAGAATCTACATGAAATGATCCAACAGAAGGTTGTCACCCTACTCAGTGATACAGTAAGTTTTGCTCTCTTTCATGTGTACAATATTTAAAGTCTTCAAAACAACAAAGTCTCAAGTTCTTAGTCCTACAGTTAAGTGGAAACAGTTTAAAGTCACAAAAATAATTGACCCTTTAGCACATGTACCTTTTTCGGTGTATTGGAATTATTTTCATGCCTTTTTGTTTCAAAGGAGAATATAGTGAAGCAGACGTTACTTGAAAATGGCATCACAAGGCTGTGCGTGTTCTTTGGCCGACAGAAAGCAAATGATATCCTACTCTCCCACATGATCACCTTCCTCAATGACAAGGTAAAGTAAGGTGGGGGGAGGGGGGGGGGTTGGAAAAGGAAAGGAGTCGGGCAACCAGGGCTCAATTTCTGTTTCATAAGGCTGCTTAACCACAATGAACCAAGCACAACAAAATTATGCTTATCAGAGTAAGCTTACCAGCCAAAATACTATTTCACATGCATCATCTTTGACTGGTATCCTGATATTTTTGTTGAGCACAAGTTGTCTGCTTTATAAGCAGCTCTATGAAATTAGGCACATGTTCTTGTATTCCCATCTCTGTGTAGAAACTATTTAGCGTAAATCAACTTCTAGAGCTCAAACATGCCCCACCCTCTCTGGATTGGTATAAGCTTTCTACTTTAGCCCAACCAGTTTTGCAAAACAAAGGTCGCGGGTTCGAATCCTACCCGTGTGATTTGCCTGTGGATTTTTTTTTTCACAGAACTCTGGGAAAGTGTAAAAACCAGATTATATTCCTTTATCAGAGATTACATACATCTGACCAACTTTTGACTTTGTTTGCCAAAATCGGGTTGAGAAACGGTTCAGATAAAATTGTTTTACTTTCCTGACCGCTGTTTTCTATGATTCTTTAGAACGACTGGCATCTACGCGGCTCCTTTTTCGACAGTATCGTCGGCGTAGCTGCCTATGTGGGATGGCAAAGCTCATTCATTCTGAAACCACTCATCCAACAGGTAAGCGTATCCACACACAATTTTAAAGGGAAGGTATACGTTTGGTAATCACTCTTGAAATTAATAGCAATAAAAACTTGCTTGGTTAGAAGTACAGCAGCTTTCAATAGTATAAAGCATTTTTATAATCATTTCACTTCAAAGTAATGTGGTAATTGAAAAAGATATCGGGTTTTATGCCTCAAAATTTGAATCCAAGAAATTTTTCTGTCAGAAACGATTCTCAGATTGTGTTTTCCTATTAGGGATTATTCTTTCTGCGTGGACATATTTGCTCCGTTTTTTTCGGCAATATCTCACAAACGCGACAACCTTTTGAAGTGAAATTTTCACAGGTTACTTTTATTGTATGTATCTACATTTATGTTGGATCAAAACAACCAAACAATCCAAAAAACCAAAGGTATACTTTGCCGTTAAGAGACTGTTTTCATTCAAATTAAGCAACCATTTTCAATAACTGTTATCAACTGTTTCCAGGGACTATGCGATTCTGAAGAGTTTGTCATCTGCAAGGCTCTGACTGCACTCACCAGTCTGATAGAGCTAGGACTCCTACAGAAGCCTATTATATTGGACCTGGCATCAGAGATAGTACCAAACCTCTGTCATCCAGTAAGTAATCATTGTTGCTGTCCATTTTCATTGAAAAGAAAATGAACAAGTGTTTACTACTCCAGCATTTGCTTGTTTTGCTATATTTACGGTAAATGACATTTTTCCCTTTGTAAATTTCCAAAAGAATTGTCAGTTTACTCGTAGACAATCTTTATCAATCTTGTACATACAGTAACTTCTATTTAGGTGATCTCTGATCCCAACTCTGCAACCATATTTCAAGAGGCCCATAGTGAAAGTAGATTAAAGACTTGTGTTTGAGAAATAAAGATGTATTTTTCTTTTCACTTCAGAATATCTGGATCAGGCAAGGCACAACAGGGGTAGTTTCTGTTATTGCAAATAGCTTCAATATTGCAGATGTACATTGCAATCTTATCCCACTTCTGCAACCATTTATCAAACAGCCCATCATTCAAGTTGATAAAGAGGTAAGCTTTGATGTAATTGAAAATTGTTTTTCTGAGCATAAAGTCTGCACTGAACAGACCAAGTGATCCAGATACAGGATTGTTTTTATGTCGATCACAGTGCTTGTTCTAGTCCGGGACAATTTAACAGCGGCTTCTCTTTTCATCAGATGATAGAAGCTTTGTTTCATGTTTACCAAAGCTATGGAATGATTTCCCTATCAGCTCCGTACACTTGACTCCTTACCAATCTTCAAAAGCCAGCTTAATACTGATCTCTTTGAATCTGCTTACATTTGGTCCATTACACTTGTCATCTCCACATGAAATCATCTTTGAACTCTTTTGTCTTTAATTTTTCTTCACTTTAGTAAGTGCCTTGGAATAAGCAACTAGAATGATAACGCTCTACAAATGCCTGATGGTTGATTGATTGAAAGGTGTAGAAATGAAAAGCAATCACTCAAACAATTTGAAGTCATATTTCTTGTGTCTCATTCTCCAGCCAATCCTACTCAATGTACTGAAACCCCCTGTGCCAAGACCGGTCTACGACTACATCTTGAGGTCTCCTCTGATTGAGAGCTTCTTTGACAACCTTCAGGATCGTCAACTCCTGCGGAACCTGTGCAGGACAGGACACAAACCCAGCTACAGTCAGCCTGAAGATGGTGGCCTTGCCCAGGTACAAGTCATGTTCCTTTTGAGTTTCATCATGGATATCAATAACTATCTTCAGGAAAATACATCAGAATGAAAAATTTTCAAGTGCTCATTGACAAAATTTTAAAAGATTGTCGTCTTGCAAATCCTTACAGCTCATGCGGAAACTGCAGTCCCAGGGAATGACAGAGATTGACGAAGACAAACTCCTGCTACTGAAAGACATCATGCTAAAACAACAGCGAGCAAAGTCAAGGTGTGATGAAAGAAATGATCAGAAATTAAATGAAACATCACATATTGTCAAGGAGAAGAGGCTCTCCCTTTGGTATTCCTCACACTGCTCTCGTACCATTTGAGGATACTCTAAGAAGCCTCAGTTTCATCACCTCAACCAAGTGAATCAGTCGTATGGCACTTAAAAATATAAAAAATAAAACAAAGTAGCAGCAGTATTTACATTTGTCACAATACAGGATAAACTAACATAGTTAACTTTCTTTTTGTAGTCCAATCGACCAGCAGATACCTCTTTCACCAGGGCCAGATGACCCAAACATTCCTGGAATCATCAACATCCTGTCCCTGGAGAAGATTGCCCCTGTTCAGAAGTACCACGCTGATCTCCTCAAACCACCAGAGCTTCGCTCCGATGCATCAGAGAAAGCTCCCCGCAAGATCAAGAAGAAAACCAGCACGCTTGACCCTCAGATGATGGTCAGTAGAATGTTCCTCTCTTTACCATGAAGTTAAGAACCACAGTTGGTTTGAGTTCCTTGGGATCTCACCATACTGAGTCATAAGAAGTGTTTTTCTACTTTTTGCTGTCCATATCCAAGCTCAAATGGTTTTACACTAATAGTGAGACTGATCTGATAATTCTATGGTGCTTAAGAAACCACTGTGAGACATATTAAAATTGAACATGCAACTGTGACCAAAGAGTACACAAGACGAGGAACAAACATGGGACTGTTGAAAAAGAAGAACAGCACTGTAGACTATGTGTCCAATGAAAAGTGTTTTTTTGTGTTTTTTTTTTTCATGGGGTGGGGGTGTTTGGAGGATATCTTAGAAAGTTTATTGAAGGATAATGTTTGAATTTTGTTTTTTTAGAATGAGGAGTGGAAGAGTATGTTCGGGACTAACGAGCCTCTGAAGAGCACCAAGACCCTGCAACCTGGCAGCCCTGTCCACCCGGCCCAAGAAGCCATGTCAACACTGAACCCAGGAGCTAGCAAAGTGCCCCCTGGTCAGCCTGCACAGGCAACAGGGAAACCTGCACCCCTGGGGCAGGCACATAAGGGGTTGTCGACGCTTGGGCCGATTTCAATGTCTCAGCTACAGGCTGCTGCGGAGGGAATCCCTGAGAAGAAGCCTCAGGTCCAAGAGAACAGGCTTCCTGCGGTCCAGAGTAAGTCTGAGAGTAATGTGCATTTAGTTTTCAACCAGATAACCATTCTGTACATGAAGAAGTGTAGTGTAGTATTTCATATTCACGCCCTTTTATCAGAATGTGGTTTGGATTTTGTAACAACTAAGTCATAAATTTGACGAAGACATTGCCATAACTCCACAGTTTTGCTTGGATGTAAGGCTGTACGCACTGTAATTTAGAAATGGCTAGGCACTTCAAAGAAACTGACCAGACCACTCACTGAGAATGAGTCAGAGTTTAACCTTGTGTTTCTGGTTCACAAAGGAAGAAACAGAGTACAAATAAAAGTTCATGTAATGTTGGGATGTATGTTGGGTGTGGTTGGATAGGCAGCAAAAAACTTTTAAAAATGAAAGTCGGGGAGTAACCCCAGAAATATGGGAAGGTTCCACTAGTTAGTGGCTCCCCAGTAAGCCAACAAGTTTGATTGGCAGGGGAGGGGTGTTGGAAACCTAAGAACCTGACACAGGCTGTCTGCAAGACATCTAGAAATCTACTACAAAGAATAGATGGCTCCAATTTATCAGAGGTTTAGATCTGGTAAAGTCGTTATGTCCGTACAATTTTGTGCCCAAAGTATGAGTGAATATATTTTTCAGCCCCTAAAAGAAAACACTACGCAACTCTGTGAACTGATCCCCCTCCTTGATATGTGGAATGATCCAGTCTAGGATATCAAGGACTTTGACTCCATTGTTTCTGAGTCACATAGCAATGAATGCTGGACAAAAAAAAAGTCCCTTAAATGAAGAAGTTGAGCTACATAACATTGTTTCACTTTTATACGTAGCCTCCTATGCATCATGCAAGCAAGAGCTCAGCCGCTTGGTCGCACAGAAGCGAGAGCAGTACGCAGCGGCTGTGACACGAAAGACACTCATAGAAGAAATGGCCATCGAGACCAAGATCCCACCAGCATCATGGAAACCAAAGGGTCTCCTGGTGGCACATTTACATGAACATAAAGCTGCCGTAAACGGGTAATAAGCTTTACTCAAGCAAGTCTAGGTTCAAGATTAAACATAAATAATCTAGTTTCTCCATTTGCAAAGTGTCTAATACTCTCATTAAAGCTAACCCTAGAACACCACAAAAAGGGAGATATTTTGTGAATTTCAACTTAAAGTGTGTCGACCATAATCACATTAGTTTGACAACCAGGTCAAAGGAGTAAAAACAAATAGCTAAAATAGCTATTAAAGGGTGTTTACAACATTGGTAAGATTACAAATACAAATGTTCACAGATTTGCACATAACTTATTGGTACTGTATATAGATGGTTATGGTGGGAAACTTCCCTTGAAATAGTTTTGCTCGAAATGCTCTAGTGTTCGAAAAATGAGTGAAACAGTTAGTCCATATCACACAAGTCCAAAACACGATGTTGGGAAAAAAAAAAAAAAAAAAATTGAGTTTTTCACTGTTTTCTCATGACTCCGAAGACTGATTTAGCTTAAACTTTCACAGGTTTGTTATTTCATGTATATGTTGGATCACATCAAGTGTGGATACTAGTCTTTGACAATTACCAATGTTGTACATGTGCTTTAAGCATAATACCTTCACTACAATTAAATAAACTTATTCAGAAAAGAATAATTACAAAAAAACTATTTCTCATTACAGGATTCAGGTCAGCCATGATCACACGTTTTTCGCGACCTGCTCAAACGATGGAACGGTAAAAGTATGGGACACCACAAAACTATTCGGGAAGAGTAACACAAACTGCTCCAGGCAGACCTATGGTCGCCAGCCAGGTCGTATAAAGGCTCTTACATTCTGCCAGTCTTCTCACAGTATCGCGTCAGCATCTGATGACGGCTCTATACATGTCAATAGGTAAGGAGAACTAGGAACTGTTACTTGTCTTGGTTTACGTTTTTCAACTACACGAAGACTGTCTTTCAGTAAAGCTAAAATATCTTATTGAAGTATAAAGTAAGAGACAATCCAAGCAAACTTGGTGCACCGGTTTATGAAAGTTTATGCTTTATACTTGGCCTGGAATTTCATCTTTGAGAGGGCAAGGCAATTTTTCTTTTGCAAAGGGCACTTTTATTGGAAAATCTAAAATCTTAAAGTCTACAGGAATATTTTGAAGGGGCACAAAGACCAGGGCAATGCAGGCCATGGCCTCCATGTAATTCCAGGCGTGGCTTACACCAAACGAGACATAAGTACAGACAACTCTCTTTATTACGGGGTCTGCTGGACTTAGTGACTTAACTGTATTAACCAGTGCCTTGTTTTGTACAATGTGATATTCATGCACTTTATGTGTTCAGCAAAATTACACCTAGGATATGCAACACAACCACTTGCCAGCAGGGTCCAATTTCTTAGAACTGCATAAGCAGACAAATATTGCTTACAAATATCTGCTAAGCGAAAAATGAGCAGGATACCAGTCACAAATGGTACATGTGACATGATATCTGGACTGGTAACCTTATTGTTGTAAACATAATATTATTGTGACTGGCTACTTCTGCTTAAAGCATCTCAATCCAATTTCATAGAGCTGCACAAGCAGAAACTTTTGCTTAAAAGCAAAAATGAACAGGATACCTGTCACAAATGGTACATGTGACATGGTATCTTGACTGTTAACCTTATTCTGGTAAGCATAATATTAGTGTGCCCTTGTGGTCCCCGAGTGGCAGTGATTTTCTTTACAGAGATCTTGCCAGCAATGCCTAATTAAAGATATTTTCTGTTTGGTTTGTAAGGATTGAGTCCGGAGCCCCAAGGTTTGGCCTCCTTCATACGACAAATCTAGACCTACAAGAGGAAGGGTGTGCTGTTGACATCACTCACTTCGATACAGGTGAATATTAATCTTTGAGCAGAGGCAGGAAACGGGCTAGCGTTACAATCTGGGCCCAGTTTCATGGCTCTGTTATAGCAAAGAATTGGCTCTTACGGAAGCAGGAAATTTCGTGCTTACGTCAAGCATATTTCACGGTTTAGCAGGGAATTTTTGCTTGTGCATGTGCGTAGTCCACGTTAAAAGGCATTCTTTGATTACACAGAAATTTCAATTACACAGAAATTCTGCGCTTGTCCTGTAAAGGGAGGATGGTGATTCATTTAGAAAGTCAATCTTCCCCTGAACACGGCTTTATATTTAAGAATACAAAAAATATAAGAAATAACAGTAAATTGGATAAACAAATAAAAATAGTAAGTTTGTATCATTTTGATTTTTCGGTTACAGGATCCCAGTCCGTCGTGACCTACGCAACAGTCCAGGGGCATTTAGTGGGATGGGATCTCCGAGCTCCTGGTATTGCATGGAGACTACGCAACGAACCCAGACATGGTAAGTCCATCTGATACAGTGAGGTACAATTTCTCGCAGTGGTTATAATTACTGCTCAGGCATATTTAATAACCATTCCTGAAGATATTTTGCTTTTCACACACACAACAAATGCTACGGTCGAACGTCAGGCCCCCAACTACGTTTTGCATTTATACCACAGGTCCTTTTGGTTGGTAAGCAGTGTGAAACAGCTAATTCTATTTTTTCAAAAAAAAATTGAAAGAAAACTTTCTTGAATCTTACTGAAACCCCCATTTAAAATGAAAGATGTTGTAGTATGAAACTTATTTTTATGTATTATTTATGATTTATGGTATATTAACAGGACTGATTACGTCATTTGTTGTGGATCCACATCAATGCTGGATGGCAGTGGGTACTAGCAACGGAGCTCATACCTGCTGGGATCTTCGCTTCCAGCTTCCAATTACAACCATTCATCATTCCACAGGTACAAAGTTTTGCCCTCACATAATCTGCCTTAAATCTGACTCTTTGTCAAGGGCCATTATGTAAATCCATTTGTTTTTCAAATCTTAATCATCACCTAGGCTCAGACCTAGAATCCTGTCCAAGAAACCAAGACAAAGTCCCAAGTCAGTCCATTGGTCAAGACCATTTCAGATTTTTTTAAAAGTTGCCTTTGTTAAGAAAATCAGTTATTTTGTTTCCACACTGCGCTTTGATCTACTTCTCTAGTGTTGACGACAGCGTTCCTTAAAGCTCTGTGAAATCTAACCCCTAGGGGTTACCAAAAGATGGAA
>JAUELU010000013.1:7088997-7101882 GCA_032357145.1 Evasterias troschelii
GACTCTGTCGCGTTGTATGCAACGGAGGAGTCCAACCTGGGCTAGTAGAACACTTACAAACCGGGTTAATATTTTTACTAATAAAGTTAGACAATACCGCCACCAGCAATTATGGTCTTCTATTCTACCATTACCAAACACATAAATATAAGTGGACTGGAAGAAAAAAACAATCCTGGGAATGTTTGTTTTTTTTAATTTGTCTTCACAAAATATTGGCCAGTGTCATTGATTTTGAAGCAATTTTCACCTTGTTGAGGTTGTTGCAGGTTGTACATGTAGTATGGTCCAGTGTGTTTAAAATTGGATACTTGAGCTGAGGATGAGGTCCAAAGGTCTGAGCTGAATAATCGGAATTTGAATCTCAAAAACTAAATAAACACTAATAAGTCAACTAACTAGTCAACACCTACCATGAATGAATAACCTACTCTTTCTCTCCACCAAAACACAAATAAATATGTAGGCCTACTTTCCCTTCAAAAAATCTAGCTGATGACCCCAAGCTATTAAATCCTTACAAACATTATTTCTGAATGATGAATTAACACATATTTTCAAAACATAACTCAGTCCTTCCCTTCTAGAGACCAGTTTCATAAAGCCTGTACCCCTAGCGTAACTCTGAACTGGAGTGTTACTCAATTACTGTGTACGCACACAAAAACTTGCTCAGCAGGTGAACAGAGCAGAGGAGAAAAGTATTGCTTACCAGCCAAAATTACATAAAGTTTGCATTGTTGAGACTTGTTTTGTGCCCTACTTATTTTCTGCCTAGTAAAGAAATTTGTCAAGCAGTGTTTTCTGCTTAACACTACAGCTTTATGAAATTGGGTCCATATCGCAACTGGTTAACACAAGTTAAGAACACTGTAATACAACTCACCCGTCCAACATGTTTTCTGGCGGGTAGTTTTCATCACTCGAACTCGTCAGAACGACTTTTGCTCCCGCCTCACTTAAAGCAACATCAAACATGACTGTATATGTTGTCAAGTCACCAAAAAATAGCACAATTTGTGGAAAAACGGCTTTCTGGACGTAGGTTGTCTTTGAATGTTCACTCTCGCTCACACACACACAGGCGCGTCCGTGGTTACGTTACACACCGCCGTCCCCCCGGCAGTCAGAAGAAGGAATGTGAGTGACCTTTGACATATATCTGCTGCTCATCAATGTGCGTGGTCTTTTTTCAAGAAGTCTGGTAATAATGCGCGTGGTCTTTTTTTTCAAGAAGCAGTATTATATAGACCCATTGCACAACGCGGAACGCGCATACATATAATGCGCGTAATTTTGGGGGTCAAAACGTGCACAAAAGGATGGTACACGTGTTTACGCACAATGCGCTTGTAAAAACGTGTACCATTCTTTTGTGCACGTTTTGACCCCAAACATTACGCGCGTGTAGATGATGACGTCAAATGCGAAGAATTATGACTCCGCTACTCTATACTGCATGTGTGTACTTCACTTGGTTTAGGAAAAACTATGCCTAGTTAAATACACATGTTCAATTAATTTTTGAAGTTCCTCGACGAGTGTAAAAAAGGACCTCAAGAAGTTTTGTCTTGGTTTGTATACCGTCAGCGTTTTCACGAAGTAGTACGCTATACGCTAAACCACTTTGTTTTTCAGTTTTCAGTTTTTTAACATTTTAAACAATGCTAACCGAGGCCTACAATTTCATGGAGTTTCACAGCTTTAGGAGCTATACTTCCTTAATTACGGTAATTGGTGCTACAACTTTGCTCCGAAACGTGACAATTTTTGGTTTCACGATAGAAGTAGCACTGAGGTTAAATTTACCATAGAAACACACGGCGCACACCAACCTCAAGTGTGATAAAAACTTTTTCACGAAGTAGCACTGCATGCAGTCTTGTGTGGAGCGCGCGCGCGTGACCTACATTTCATCAACTGACAAACACGCATAGCATAGTAATACATTGGAGGGTGCTACTTCGTGAAAACGGAAAATGTCTATACTGGTTAATTTTCGGTTTCACGAAGTAGCACGCATCTTTCTTACTTTATTGCTTAATAATTTAGGATTAAAAGCAGGAAAAAGCAACGTACAAATGAAGTTCAATGCGTCAAGTCACCACTGTAAGAAATCCAGCTAAAAATACCCTGAAATTTTGTAGGAAAGCTCGATTTTAAAAAGCGTTCACCTTTAAACGCTGTTTTCTCTAATTGTTACTTTTAACTGGTATCTAATAGGTCTGTGCTACTTCGTGAAAACGCTGACGATACTAGGCCCCCTCCTTAAAAACAACAACAGCGACAATCCGCCGCACCATTGGAATAGGTTTAAATTATTTGTACATTTACGTTTCCTTCCTACAGTGAGGGGGAGGTAGATATGCACCGAGTCAGCTCCACTAATTGCCTCATCACGGCGGCGAGCGGCGAGAGATGGAAAGTGTCAGGGCCTTGGCTCTGCTGGGCTGGGAGTCGAGGGGCCACTTGTCTTTTACCAAACTTCGATTTTCATAGTAAATAAAATAGTAAAGTTTAAGCTATAGTAAACACAATTTTTATTGCCGACCTTGTACTTTGTCCACAGCTCCGTCCTTGCTATCAATGCTAATTCATGCCAAATCAATTAGGCAGGTCACTAGCTTGTCCAAGAGACATGCACCTAAGACAACCCAAAACCGGGGTTTAGTTTAGTCAGTGTTTGTTGAGTCCCCCCCCCAGCCATAGCCTAGACTTGTGGAAAAGCCTGTCGAGGTAATAGAAACGGCTCTCTCGCAATATTCCGCAAGAGGGCTCCTTTGCGCGAGACTATTGCTCTCACGACTGCTGGTCACGAAGTCAACCCTATTCATTAGGAACCCTCGGCAGCCAGCAACCTCACGTGAGATATTACGCTATCACCACGCAACTCGACAATCACCGCGACAAACATTAACGACTTGTCCAGAGTATAGCCATACCCTATGACACCTGTTTCAGTACTTTACATGTTCTACCACCATGATATTGCCATAGAGAAAGGACAGAATTACGGATTTCACAAAACTAGTACTACTGCATTGACCTGAGCACTGTGCCGGTGCTCTGCACTTAAAGATGGACTCAACAAACAGCCAGGTGATCGACATAAATTGCAACAAGTCCAAGCTTCGTATGCCAGATATCATTGCCAAGAAGCGGGATGGGGAAGAGCTGACCACCGAAGAGATTGAATGGTTTGTAGAGAAGATGCCGAGCGTGGATGACAGTCAAATCGGTAAGAGAGTCTCACTTTAAAGCCCTAAACAAGATACAGGAACATTGCAACGCAAACACGACCGCGGGAATTCCCATTTGATGTACACGATGTGTAACCCGTTTTCTATGTTACTTCTTTGGTTATCATATTCGGCTTTCCTTTCATTGTGTAGGTATTATTACAATGTAACTGCATTGATAACAGAAATAGTGACCGACGTTTACATTCAAGGGCCTTTCTGGCCAAGGCGAGATGATTATACAATGGTCATGATGGGAAATTTGACACACATGTCGTGAGTGGAGTTATAAAAATAACAGCCGAACAAGTTTTAATTAAAGGTGCACCTCCCTTTATTCATAGCAAAAATTGAAAAAAACACACCCCAAAACACAGACAGTGCAATCTCAATAAAATAAGATTTTAATGTTTTATTTCACTGAGCTGTGCACGAATCGTAGCTGCATGAAGATCGAGGCTCTGTGGCTGTTATGTTTTGTAAACATGATTTTGATGTATGGGAATTACATTGTAACAAATTTCAATGTTTTAAACAGCAGGAGGACCAGACTAGCTGATTTCACACTGAGTAGATTACGTGTTTATCGTCTAGTTACTGAATCACAATTTATTGTTTTGTGTAATTCATTGTCATAGACGTTTAAGTCAATGTCTGAATGAGAGAGACTGGTTATTGCCAGCTGCTTTTATATCCCCTATGAGAGCTTTGCCGAGTTGAAGATCATCTAAACAAACAAAAAGAACACAAAAAGGTTTCGTGGTTGGTATAGCTCTATTAGAACCATGGATGTAGAACTCTGCGTGGGTGGTGAATAACACAGTTTCTTTGAGCGAACCTATATGCTTTGAGCTAATCCTGCGATAAGGTATGTGATTGTGCCATTGAACGAACGCAACAATTACCGCGTTCTTGAAACAAAATGCACAACGAGAGAGAGCTGCATAGTAGAACAATTAGAATGAGCACTCATTATACACACGCAGCTATGTAGTGTTGCATTCACTCTGTGGACATTCACTCTGTGGACATTCCTTTGTTTATATACTTAAGGAAAATCATATTCTTCAACACTGTACAAAAAACACAGTGCTGAGTTCCTACACTGTGTGGATCTTTTTTCTCTAAGGTCTACACTTCGTATGTAACACACACACACGTAACCGCGCTGGGGTCGATTTCACAAAACTCTTCCTAACTTAGGACTAGTCCTAGGCAATGCTAAGCGATAGGACTAGTCTTAAGTTACTGGTCCTAAGACTAGTACTATCTCTTAGCATTGCCTAGGACTAGTCCTAAGTTAGGAAGAGTTTTGTGAAACCGACCCCTGGGCTACCATGTGTTAGAATCTATACATGTATAGGCCTAGGTAAAATAACATACACGTTTCCCATGTGTGTGAAATGCTGCGTGACGTACCTGTGACCAGTGTTATACGATGGGTCAGCACCATTTTTTCAATGGCGAAAATTCTTCTTGTCGGGCCTTGTTACATGGTTTTGTCCGCCCTCTAGTTCTATATAACTCTATGGAGCCAGGTCGTTTTTTATATTGATGTAAAGTGTTCATTACTCAACATTCCTCTTTCAAGAACAAAACAAATGCAAGAGCACATTGCTCACGCCCCCGTCACCCGCCGGCTAAGACCAACGCCACTCCTCTTTTCTTTCTGCACTATTAGCAGCCAAAGGCCCCTACTGAACAAAACCCAATTATCTGCCTTTAAAAACATAAATGAGGCTTCAATGTAATGTTTCGCAATTCGCACAATCTAGTTAGTATCAAATCGTGCATTTATTTTCCGATCGATTTTGTATCTAAACATCAACTATTGTTCTGAGGGGGCATGCACCCCCCTCCCCCACTGTTTGGTTGACTCGTACATTTGCAATAGTCAGTGTACTTGATGCTGTAATAGTGATAATACTACTATGGCCGTAAATCATGTAACTAGACAGTGTTGACATTTGTAAATGTCGGTCAAGGTGCAGGAATTATTTGTGTTGTTGATGGAACGATACAGATAGAACACCAATGATAAAAACATTGTTAATATGGTCAATTTTGTTTTCCTATCCATTGATAGGAGCTTTTCTGATGGCGATGTATTTAAAGGGACTCTCTCGTGTCGAGACGACGGCCCTGACCAAGGCCATGCGAAACAGTGGGGACGTGCTCCATTGGCCTTCGGAGTGGGAGGGTTTAATGGTTGACAAACACTCCACTGGAGGAATTGGAGACAAAATTAGCCTACCCCTTGCCCCAGCTCTGGCTGCATGCGGAATGAAGGTATTATGGTGTTCAGTATGACAGCTAATTATGCAACAAAGCATCACAATAATAACATCAACAGCACATAATGGGTTTTGAGGCATTGAATAGTGAGGTATCAAAGTGTAGTCAGTTTGCGGTAAAACCACGTGTATAGACATTGCAGTGTATTGAGAAATTGTCTTGCTATCCGCGGCAGTAGAATGAAAATAGCAAGACAAATTTCTCAAAGAACAAATCTACGCAGCATAAGTAGAATGCTGTTACCGCTGACTGAATATACATAAACAAAACTAATACAAAACAAAAGAACACCCTATCAAACCCAGTCAAAGGTCAGTGGCATTGTTTATACATTACATGAAGAAGTGATTTACTGTAACCCAAGGGCTGACTTGGCATTCAATCATTCAAAATATTTCAAAATCACATGAGTATTTTTTTTCCGGTATAAAAGTTTATGAACTGTAAAAGATGACAATATGTCTTTAAAGGCATCGTACACGTTTGGTAATTACTCAAAACAAATACTAGCTTAAAAACTTACTTGGTAACGAGCAACGGAGAGCTGTTGATAGTATAAAACATTGTAGGAAACGACTCCCTCTGAAGTAACATAGTTTTTGGAAAAAGAGGTAATTTCTCACTCAAATAATAAAAGACTTCTAGCTAGAAGTATTTTATTCCTATCTGAAAGCACGAAATTTGTCCATCAAGGGTGTTTTTTCTTTGATCATTTTCTCGCAACTTCGACGACCAATATTGAGCCCAAATTTTCACAGGCTTGTTATTTTATGCATCTTATGTTGGGATACACCAAGTGAGTATACTGGTCTTTGACAATTACCAAACGTGTCCGAAGACAGGGATAGTTACAACACGAGAAAGTAAAGTTGTGCCAATCAAAGGGTCGTATAAACATTAATTTTTAAAAAGTAAACCAGTCAGCTGGCATTTGTATGCACTGTAATCGCCAGCACTGGTAGCAGACAATGGTTCAATAACGACAGGCGACCTTGTTCCTTGATGCCGCCACAAACTGTTATAGTGGTCTGATCACACTGATGTCGCTAACCTGAAACTCAACGGGGTTGAGTCAGCATGACAAAAGTACGATGACCACCTGTGTAAAAAAGGTCCATAAATTGGCTAGTTCATTAAATTGATTTGTTTCTCTTTGTTTTATATTCAAATTTTTTGAAGGTGCCGATGATTTCTGGCAGAGGGCTTGGTTTTACAGGGGGAACTCTTGACAAACTAGAGTCCATCCCCGGCTACCGAGTCGACGTTGCCGAGAAAGATATGCTCCCCATTTTGGAACAGGTTGGCTGTTGCATCATGGGACAGACACGCAACCTGGTTCCCGCAGATAAGAAGCTTTACGCCACAAGAGACGTGACGGGGACTGTGGGAAGTCTACCGTTAATAACAGGCATGATTTTACACAGCCGTTGACAAAACCTCATGCAAAAGCAATTGCAGGGGTCAATGTGCTAATAATGCGGTTCAAAACAAACGTCTATTATGAGAGAAAAAAAATTCATTCGCAGTCCTTTCCAAGAAAATACAATTTTCAATTTACGTTGATAATACCTGTAATCTATGGTTACATTATACATGTTTACAATAACATAAACCAATGGGAGTTTACATTATAATAATGTACGAGTCGGTACTTTTTGTATGATTGAGGTTTTTTAAAGATAAGTGGCGTCTTTGTCTTCCACAGCGTCTATAATCTCCAAAAAGGCAGCTGAGAACGTCAATGCGCTGATCCTTGACACGAAATTTGGCAAAGGTGCTTTTATGAAGACTATCGAGGAGGGAAGGCAATTGGCAAAGAGCTTGGTACGGACACATTCTTGCTAGACGACCTTTCTTTTTTATACATAATAATAATAATAGCATTTGTAAAGCGCCATCTATCTAGTAAACTATTCCGAGGCGCTGGTGGTATTTCCATGGTGAAAATGGAAGACAGCTCAACACAAGTATCCACAAAACATGAAATTCCGAGAGCACAAATAAGTCTAAAACTATGAAGAAAATAAGAAAGTCTTCAGGTTTGTTTTGAAACTGTCCAGTGACTGTATACAGCGAATCTCTGCTGGCAATTGATTCCAAAAATTGTGCAGCTGATGCAAAAGCTCTTTAACATGAACCCTTTAATAATAAACTCTTAACGCAGCACATCATCTTTGAGGGGCCAAGGTCATCATCATTTTGCAAAGTGCACTTTCGTTTAAAGTTTATGGGAAACTACTAAGGACAAGGCCAAGCCCAGTGGCAACAGAGGTAATGGTAGCCATGTAATTCCAGGCCTGGACATAACATACATACATAGGCCTATATACGCGTTTTTATCATCAACGATCAATCTTAGCAAGCCTTTTTTGGATGGTATAGAACGCCCTTTTGGGGAGCGGCTGCACAAAATAATTACGCGCGTATACGATGCATCACCATCTAGGCCTACTCTAGAGCACTATTTTTCAGGGGAAATGCACCAGGAAGTATAGGCTAAATAGTGAAAGTAAAATCGAAACCAGAACATTATGAAAATCATGTCAAACCACATGTGTGAGCATCGATAAGAGTTCATATGCATAGTTCACGTGCCGAGTTCACTCCCACAGATAGCTTGACAAGGCGGGCATATGACACCAAAGGTATACCACACGTGGCCTTTAGAGTTGGCTCGTTGCCAGTAAAGGTCGTCCTCGTGAACTACACGCAAGCGGAGCAGTTTCAATGTGAAATAGATATGGCCATTTAAGGCAGCCAACTTGTTTCCACCATTAATGTATTATAATAAACCACAGTGAGGTTGATGGTGAATATTCTGGACCCAAATTTTGAGTTTGGTGATAACCATCACTAGGTATACAAGGAACCCGACACTGACTTTACAATTACTTTAAAGTTCCTACCTGTAGACCCAGCAACATTATATTGTGGCAGACTTCTCCGAACTGTATACAAAAGCATCTCCCGTAAAAATAAAGCCACTATTAACACGTAATATTGATCTGCTTGCCTCCAGACTACGTTAGACTCTATTATACCATAAAGTAAATATTATAGTGTTTAGTGTTCAGTGCACCTTTATGGATTTTTTTCTTTATTGATTTTATTATTGTCATTTATAATTTCTCTGTAATTACTACAATATTTCATTACAACTTTGTTGTGCCTTTGTAGATTTTTAATGTATTGAGTGATCATGTTCGCTTCAAGTTGGTTATCCGAAGGGTTGTTCTCTATTGTCCTATTTATGATGTTAGTAAAAGCATGGTTTTTGTATGTACTAATTGTGTGCTGTGTCCCGGGGAAAAAATAAAAAGTTGTCTTCCTTTTTGCAGGTCACAGCGAGTAACGACTTGGGTATTAAGACTACAGCTCTGCTGACTGACATGAACAGCCCTATTGGCTGCACGGCAGGCAACGCGCTCGAGGTGGCGGAAGCCATTCAGTGTCTGCAGGGATCGGGACCAGACGATTTAAAGGAGCTGGTGTGCCAGCTTGGTAAAGCTTGGACTGTTTTCGAAAACGATGTAGTCTTCTTTCGGGTTTTTTATCCGTTGCGTTATTTAAATTGTCAATTCGTTAAAAATGACTCATAACACTATGACGTAATGGGAACCCTTTAGGGACGCTAGGTGGCAGAAGACTTGAGGTAAATCAATAGTTTTCAGCAATGTGCGCATCCTCAGAACTGAAGTTATCAATATAAATATTACCTGGTATGGACTGGTAAATTTTGAACCATACCAGCGTGTTATTTCTCACGTCATGTTCGGCCTTCGTGTTATCAGTATAATCAGTGTAGGCCTAAATGACGTCACTCCCGAAGTGTTTACCACTTGTTTCTTCACAGGTAGGGTTCATGGCGTTGAATCTACCGAAACAAACATTGTTTTGTGAATAAGGGGGGGGGGAACCGTTTGAATGAATGACAGACATATTTTTTTTGTCTATGAATTTTGCTGGTTTTTCCAAAAAAGAGCAAGCACGTCTTATGCAAAACTATTGCTTAATTTGTATTTTCTTGCGCCTTTTATACTTAGGTGGACACTTATTATTTATCAGTGGAAAAGTTGACTCCCCAGCCGATGGGATCGCTACCATCCAAGCTACTCTACAGGATGGGACAGCCTGTGCGAAATTCCAGGCTATGCTGGTGGCCCAGGGTGTCTTGTCGTCATTAGCCGAGAGACTATGCCAGTCTAAACTAGATCAAATCGATGACGTATGGAAAGTGTTAAAACGAGCGTCGAACACCACGGAGCTACCGTCTAAACTATGTGGTACACAGTCATAATCTGGTGCTTTTTGTCATTTGCACATAAAGGCACTGAACACGTTTGGTAGGCTAATTACACAAAATATATATTGGCATACAAACTTACTTGGTAACCAGCAACGGAGAGCTGTTGATAGTATAAAACATTGTGATAAACCACTCCTTCTGAATTAACGTAGTTTTTGAGAAAGAGGTCTAATTTCTCACTAAAATATTAAAAGACTTAATGCATGAAGTCTTTTATTAGCCTCTGAAAGCACACAAAGTAATACACCAATTGAGCCCAAATTTTCACAGGTTTGTTATTTTATGCATATTGTTGGGATACACCAAGTGAGAATACTGGTGTTTGACAATTACCAACCAACGTGTTCACTGCCTTTAAAATTCAACAAATTATATATCATGAACAAACTGCGTAAAAAGGTTGGTACAGTGTGTAGATTATGCCCATAGATCTATGGTAACAGTACACGTCACCCCAACTTTGTGCAAACAGAATATGGATTTTACGCATTTATTATCAGTGTTGAAAACGCAGGTTTCTCCATCTAGTGTTTTCCTCCAACAAAACCTGATCAAATGAAATTTCCAATTATGTTCACTTATCTCCATTTTATAAAATATAACGCAACAAAAAGTTAGCTAAAAAAATAAAATAAAATAAAAACCCACTAATACTGCAAACATGGACAGAGAAATGACATGTAAAACTGCACCTGCACACACGCAACCACACAGAGAATTTTAAGAATTTTAGTGTGATACCCCTATAAGCCCACTATTTTATACTATCAATAATACTTTTAGAAACAGAATCACAAAGTTTGGTTGCATTTTTTTCTCCACAAGGTTACGTTCAAGCTATCGATGCATTGGCCCTCGGCAAGGTCATTCTTGAGCTGGGTGCTGGGCGGTCCGTAGCGGGAGCTGACATTGACCACTCCGTAGGCTTTCGGTTACTCGTAAAAGTTGGTTCACAATTGGAAAAAGGTGAGAATTAAAGTATAAATTCATTATATACAGCATTTACACCGTATTACAACAACCTCAAAGCAAACAATTCCCACTACCAAGTTTTATGTACATGAGATTAGACCACCTGCAGACCGAGCATCATAGGGCAAACAGTTCGAGAAAGCAAGCAAGCATTATATACAGCATTTACACCGTATTAGAACAACCTCAAAGCAAACAATTCCACTACCAAGTTTTATGTACATGAGATTAGACCACCTAATCATTTCAGACCGAGCACTTATAGGGCAAACAGTTCGAGAAAGCAAGTTGTTTTTCACACAATGATCGTCCAGATTCGGCATAAAAATGCATCGTGGCATTACCGAGGACAGAATTTGTCACACAACCGTTTCTTTTTAGGGAATGGGTTAAATTTTCCCCAGAGCCGTCACACAAAAATCCAGTGCAAAACAATTCAAAACGACAATGGCGTTCATGCGGATCGCCGTAGCGTGAAGGCCATAAATCCCATGGCGCAGAAGGTCGTAAACAACCAGCTTGGCCTCAATCGTAGCGGTAGCGGGTCATGACCGATGATGCAAACTCACTTATGATCCTACGTGCCATGTTGATAAGCTAAGCTGTAACAAGTCGAGTGGATACCAGCAATTGCAGTAAACAATCAGTGGTTTAGCCTGAAGACGAGCAGCGTATACTGATCGAAACGTCGACACCTCTTTATACCTTTTGATGGAGGCAACACTCGCCGCAAAATTTTTTTTACAAATGGTTGTGCCCACAATTTAGTATACACTGTTTCAAACCATATAACTTAATTAAGTGGCTAAACATACATATGACGTCTTGAATAAAGCCTACGGGGTAAGTAGATAACCTCGTGACGTCATTATTTGGTGAGCAAACTAACCAAAGCAATTCCCGCCCGTATAGGTCAGAGCTGGATCAGCGTGTATCACAACTCGTCACAGCTATCCGAAGATCACATATCGAGGTTACAATCTGGACTGGCGGTCGGATCGGATAGGGTCATCCCTTCATCTCGTGTTCGTGAGGTCGTAACTGCCGACTAGAGTGTTCTTACCCTAGATTGAAACTTAGGCTGTGTATGAATTAGCGGCTACACAGCTAGACTTCCGCGTCATCATGCGTTGAATTGTTGTACGTCCTTAGCAACAGTCGTAGCCGTGTAGCCGCAAAATGTGGACACGACCATGGTTAATTCCTACCTCTATGATGAAGACATCTGCTACTGCTATAGGTCTACTGCCATAGAAGGCTGTAACAGATACTTAAAAATGTATTAACTTTTGAGTGGTATTTTGTTTGTGTTTTCAAGGCTGGTTATCTCGTCTGTGGATACATTTATTTCCAGTGTGCTCTTATCGCATGAAAGCTTATGTAATTATATGTATTTTGTGCACCATTTGGCAGAACAAGAATCTGAAACTAACTTTAACTTCGTTTTTAACTTTTGTTTATTTTCTTTTTAATTGCTCATTATAGCACATTATCATTTGTACATCCACCAGCGTACATGTTTATTTCAAATAAATAACGAATATATACATTATATTTGATTTTCTTACGGGTGAAGCTAAAAGAAAACCATAGAGGAAGGAAGAAAACCAACACAAAAATTACAGATTCAAATATAGACATAATTTTGAAAGACCCACTACAGAGGCACAGCAATCACAAACACCATAACATTTATCAGTTTATTTTTACTAATTGTTCACCAAAATGTGACCTTAGTACAGACGCGGGTGAGAGTCAGTGCCGAAGGTAATGTTGGAAGGTAAATTATGGCATTACCACCTTTTGGTAACCCCTCCCTGGAGTTATATATTTCAAGGAGCTTCTTTGAACAGTATCTTCATTCAGCACTAGAGACAAGGGTTTAAAGGCACTGAACACATTTGGTATATTAGCATAAAAACTTACTTGGTAAGGATCAACGGAGAAATGTTGATAGTATAAAACATTGTAAGAAACGACTCCCTCTGAAGTAACATAGTTTTTGAAAAAGAGGTAATTTCTCACTCAAATAATAAAAGACTTCTGGCCAGAAGCCTTTTATTCCTATCTGAA
>JAUELU010000013.1:7155120-7169544 GCA_032357145.1 Evasterias troschelii
TTCAGATGCTTGATTTCGGGACCTCAAAATCTAATTCTGAGGTCTCGAAATCAAATTCGTGGAAAATAACTTCTTTCATAAAAACTATGTTACTTCAGAGGGAGCCGTTTCTCACAATGATTTATACTATAAACAGCTCTCTATTGCTCATTAGCAAGTAAGTTTTTATGCTAAAAATTATTTTGAGTAATTACCAAACGTGTCCAGTGCCTTTAAGGTACAACACTCCTCTCAAAAGAGATTCATACATGATTGAACCTACAGTTTTCTAGTTATATAGTTACTTTGTACAATATATCTATAAAAATAAGTGATAACTATGCTTTTAAATTTTCTATACACACAGAACATGACAAAATCTTAAAATTTATTTACAAGACATTCACAACCATAAAAAAAAAAAACCCAAAAACATTTTGACTTTGAACTTTGGATATGATTTATCCCATCCAGTTGGTACACTTTCACTATCAAAGTAATTTTTATTTACACTATGTACAACTTTAAAAAAAAAGGTGATCAAATTGCTTTCACCAATACATGTATGTCTGTGAGGAAACAATTAATTACTACTTTTGAATGCTACAAGAAAAAGACTTGGTGTGACTTTGACCACTAGCCTCGGTCCGACTTGAGGTGTCTTCATAATCATTAGGAGGAACTTGATTATTTTAAAAGAGCTTGGGCAGTTGCTTCAATCTTTGTACGTCTAGAATATTCCGTCTATCAGATGTTTTACCTCCATCAGCTTTCTCGCCAACTGCTACCTTGACCCCATGCTTCTTGTGTTGCCCTAGGGGTGAGGTGTTCCCACCTGGCCCAGTATCCATCTGGGTGTCTCTTTGTCTACTGGGTGCAGCGGTAGTTTGTGGTGGTCTCTGCTGTGCATCTTGGAAGCACCTTGGTGGCTTCTGAGGGGGTTCCTTCTCTGATATTAATCCGAGCCTCACCTTTGGCGGAGTCACTTCCTTAGGTCTATCTTTAGGGGACTGGATATGACGATCAACACGATGTTGCTCATTGTCCTGTATCAAGTCTCTACCGTCCTTACGACTGACAGCCGCGTTAGATTCCACAGAGTGTTTAGTAATCTGCTTTGTGGTCTTTAAGAGTTGTTTCCTAGCACAGGACTCAGCTTTCCGTTCTATTCTTACATTACCTGTCCCGAGGGTCTCAACTGTCCCATCAGTAGCTCTCACCTGCTCTGGCTTCTTTCCCTCTGGTGATTCCAGTAATCCATACTTTTCCATGTATTTCCGGCTTGCCATGGAAAGATTCACAGCAGAGAAGCCAGTGCTACCTGTCTGCATGCCAAGGTCGGCAACCCCTGTCAGTGCACTCCTCAAAAGAGGGTTGACCTTGGATAGTGGAGTGGCACCTTGACCTTTGAACCCCGCTGAGAGCTGGATCAGCTCCTCTTCAGTAAGGTACTTCATAGCGATGGCATTTGCCTCATAGCTCAGGTTGGGAGAGTCCAGGTCCACATCCATCAGTGAGACGTAGTTGATGCGGGGGAAGAAATCAGAGTTGAGCATGCACATTGACCTGCAAGAATCAAGATTTAAAGACTCATTGTTTGCCTGGATCAAATTGCTTCCGATACACAACTTCTTTCTCACAAACCATGATAAGTTTTTTTTCTCAAAATATTTTTTGTTTATTAGCATAACTGTAAAGTTTCTCCAGTTCTCCAATCCAGCGAGATTGGAACACCTTTTGTGTATTCTCTGAAATTCAATTTCAGAAATAAATAACTGTACAGTTTTTGTTGTTGGCTTCCTTATCATTACCTGTACATGACAGATCTGTCGAGTAACGTCTCAGGGTTAAAACCAAGATGTCTGACCTCCTCCTGGGTTGTCATGGCAATCTCATCTGCATCATGATGACCTTGATGATGCAGACCCATAGACTGGTCTGTAAGCATCTGTTCAATATTGCCCTATAGACAAGAAATTGCCAAAAATGAAATTGATAAAACACTTCACCATTGTAGTATACCTCGTATTTGAATCATTTTGTTTGACGATTCAGATCTTGAGCCTGTTGAACTAGAACAGTAGACATTGTGGACTAACACTACTCTACTATGATCATATCTATAGGGTAAATGTAAAATTTTCTTTGACACCATTTGTTAGACAGTCCCAGAAGTTTCAACAACGTATAGGGTCTAAAGAGGAAAAACCCCACAACAACCCAAAACAAAGAAAACATAAACTAAAAACACATGTTCAAAATTGAGCTCACCAAAAGATGTTGGTAAAATTTCTTCTTGTCTCTGTACAGCAGACTGGCAGGGGGGTCGTCTGTCTCGTCATCAGCCTCCTTAGATCCACCCCTTCCATCGTTGACATCACTCCTCTCAAAACTAGAGTCAGAGTCAGAGGTGTCTCTCCTCCCTGGTGGGGCACAGGTGCTAGCACTCTCACCAAGCACAGGGCTGTGGAGACTGTCCATGGGGTATGACCCTTGAGTCATCTCTGGATCCTCTTGGGGTTGTCTCAGGGGATTAGTAGTGTGGGGTGGGTCTCTGTCATTGTCAGATACCCATCCTGGGCTTCTACAATTAAAACAAAATCAGCGTTCAGAAATTGATTCATCATGGTTAGACATCATGGACATTAGTTAATTACGCAAGAATGTCATGTCATGATTGCTGAAAAGGGCCGTGTCGACATGATCCAAACAGGCCAGTGGAGCTATAAACTCTCACCCAGCGTGCGCGGGCGCTTTCCATAGATTTGATACAGAGGGCGGACGCAAGATCATGATTCCATGTACAGCCACAGGCCTGCTTTGATCGTGACTGCACAGCCCCTTTTATGGTGTATCACACCATTGGTTTAGGAAGAGAATGTTTCTTCCAACCTTCTACTAGTTTTCAATAAATGCACAATCCAACCAACATGTGAAAATATCAAACAAAGTGGTTCTGATTTAGTGAATAAAGATTGTGTACACCTCCCATGCTTTTTTCCATTGCAGCAATCAAAATAAGCAAGGGAAATGATTCTTGGTAGGATTGGTACAAATTCTACTTTATAATCAGTGAGATTTCAGATTGAAGCTAATTGATTGTTTTGCTACTTATACCATTCCAGTACTTTGACTTAAGTCTTAAGTTAAGCAAAGTTTTGAGTCATAGATTTGTTCGAAAAAGATGTTAAGGCTTGATTTTTGTAAATAAAAAAAAAAAAAATTATATATGTTCGCCCCAAACAGGGCTGAAAGCCACTCTTAGTAAGGGGGCTACAAGAAAATGAAAATAGCTCAGGGACTCTGAAGGTAGGAATTGAAATTCCTCTTACACAGTCTAGATTGTAGGATGGAGGGAAACATGCACCAGGCAAGGAGCTCCAAAGAGATGCAAAATGTGGAATAAAACTGTTGGAATGCCTGTTTGTTTTAAATCTTAGCAAAGCGAGAGTGTATGGGTGAGAAAGCCAGTGGTTTCACGCTCAAACACACCGACAGGAGGAATCAGGTCAGACAAACTGGTGTGGTGGCACATTTACCATACAAATATCTACAGCGCCCTACGGTGTGAAAGAGGTTGTAACAAGGATCTAACCTAGCAAGTAAACTGCAAACCAAATAGACAATGATACCTCACCATGCAATGCCTCAAATCCCATAATGATCCAACCCTTCACAAACACTGTTAACACTACACATCTGCACTCCATCTGGAAAATTAAAAACTTTGACAACTTTTTTAGAATGATTGTTTTTAGCAGTGTACCTTGCTGGAGAAGACTCATTGCTCCTTGAAATGTCATGAGCAAAACTATGAAGGTCCACGGCGCTAACATCAAATACTGTGCTCTGTGTACAATCCCTCGTCTGCTGCAGAGGTAGGGTCATGTCAGGGTTACTCTCAAAGGTTATTTCAGTGTCAAAGGTCAAGTTTTGGTTTCTATTTGGAAGTGCTGGCTGGGGAGGATCTCTCGCTGGGCTTGTGTGTGGTGTGATGCCTGTTGACTGATTCTTAGTTAGTTTGACGGGGGAACCGGTTCCATCTGGCCACAGCAGGCTCTTGCCGGTCATGACAGCCATGCTGCACGTGGCTTTTACAGGAGGCGTGTCGCATGCTGTATCCGTTGCGATGGAGTGGGTGCTGGGCTTGACATTACTTGGATGAGGATTAATGGGGCGTGGTATGGGTGTGGCTACTTCTGGAGTGACAGTATGGAGGGGAGTAGACATGGCAGGGGAAATATCTGTGGCTACAATGTGGTTGGTGGGTGTGGCCTGGCTGGGAAAGGAGGGAGGGTGTGGTATGGGTGTAACTCCTGGCTGACTGGCAGAATTTAAGGAAGTGGGTGTGGCAGGAGGGGACATGAGACCCGCTGGAAGTTGATGGTTAGTCTGAGCAGCCTGGGCTGCAAGTAACATCTGTATCTGTATATCAAAACAAAAACAATGACTAATTTTACATTAGTAAATATTAACAGTGTCAGGCTTGGACAATTCCTTTAGGAGTTTGGATCTACTTTACAAATCTACTAATTTGTTTTGATCATTGTACATATCTAACCACAGTATTTATGTTTTCCCTCTTCTGTTTTAATTTTTTTTTCCCAGGGGAAGGACCTACCTGAGCCTGAAGATTTTGGATTAGTTGCTCCTGTCGCCTCAGTTGCACCATGCATTCATTACTTCCAAGGTCCATCTCTCCCCTGTTCTGCTCTTGTTGCTGGCCTTGCACACCATGGTACTCGATTGGCTGCTCTTTCACATGTTGTTTGAATCCAGAGGAGGATCTAGTTGCTTGGTCATGGGGAATGATCGTATTAGACAGTTCGTGGGGAAGGCACCTTTGTTTGACAGACTTGTTTGATTCAGAGTCCTCTGATACACCGGCTATGTTACCAGGATATTTGTCATCCCAAGGACTGGAAGGTTGGTTTTGAAAAGGAACTGCCGTACTTGGTGGATTCACAGTAGAAATCTTCTGTTGATGAGAAGAAGCTGTTGACTGCGATCTCGGAATTGAGGAAAACCTGGGGCCTGGATGGGAGTGGGCATGAGGCGTGTTAGACGATGGTGTGTGTTGTGTTTTGGACTCTTCAGGAGTAGCATGGACGCCAGCAAAATGTTTTGATTCAGTGGGTGTACTTGGTGGCGACAATGGTGAATAATTTGTCCCCGTCTGCACAGCATGTTGACCAACTTGTCTCGGAGACACTCTTGATGAAGATCCAGAAGAAGGGTGTTGGTTTGGGATCATTTGTCTCTCTGCTTGTGAGCTCCGTGAGGACTCAGAGCGAAGGACAACGCCAGCTTGACTAGTCCACCCACTCGGAACAGGTAGTTGATGATTGCTGCTGGTGTTCTTCCTGTTCTTCTGAGACACTGGTATGGGATAAGACATCCTTCTAGCAGGAGTGACACTTTTATCTGTCAAAGAAGCTGCCCGATGATTTTGACTGGGCGGCAATGTCTTCTGCAAGATGTCACTCTTTCTAGAACTTGGTGGTTTGCTCAGAGCAGTCGACCCATTAGACAGTGACTTTCTTTCTACTGGACCTCTTGTCCTACTGGGGTTTGCGACAGGTTGCTGTTGGCTTCTTCTGTTCGAAGTAACGTTTCTATTGATGATCTCTCCTGTTCCGGGCGCCTGTTTGGCGAAGATTTGCTTCTCCTTCAGGTGGTGATGACTGCCTTGTTTGATCTTGACACTCGTCTGAACCACGTTGGCATCAACAGGTCTGAGAGGTCCTGGTCGCCCTGGTGGTGTGTCTACATGACTCGATCTCATAATGTGTCCGTCCACACCCACATGATGACCATGCCCTGATGGAACTGACAGATTTTCTTGACCAGTTTGCATGTTAACGGAGGAGGGTTGAAGTGTCTGTTTTGTCGAGAAGCCTTGAGGTTGCTGTTGATGGGGGATCATGGGGTTGGGCAAAGAGTCTTGGGACTGAGGCATAATGATGACCTCCTGTGATTCATCAAGGAAGCTGTCGAAGAGGATTGATAACTCTGGTACACTTGGCTGCACAGTTGGACTCTACAGAAAAACAAATCAAAATACAAAATCGTAATCTTCTTTAGGTCTTTGTGTGTAACACCGCCTTTTGGGCTTTAATTAAGAAACAAAATTAAAAAAATCACTTTAGAGACAAAATTGCATCCAACTATGTTGTACAACCTTGTTGCACATTTGTCAAATCACCTTTGCATAAAGATTGCATTGTAACATTAGGTCGCTATAAGGCAGACTTGCAATATTTGATTCTGAAAAGAGCCGGTGTGGTCTCGACGTTTCGAACAGTATACTCTGCTCATCTTCAGGCGTAACAGAGCAGAGTATACTGTTCGAAATGTAGAGACCACACAGGCTCTGTTCAGAGTCAACATCCCTCCCAAAGGAGATTCACACATGATTGTACTCGCAAGTTTACTAGTTATAGTAACTTCTTATTTCCCACATGTATAAAGCTTCAAACATCACTTAATGCCAGGTTAGTATGTTTGCACTATGGAGTTCTTGTATGGAGAGCCTTATGTATACTTGCACCATGGAATACTTGTATGGAGAGCCTAATGTAACAATACTACATGTACATATACCAAATGCTTGGATGCAAAAACAAAAAGAAAGGATCACACAAAGGAAGTTTCAACGTTACCTTGTCGAGCAGTGGCTTAGGGCTGGGGCGGGGCATCGTCTGTGCCTCTTCTCCTGCCATGGTAACTGAATGAGAGCGCGGCAGTGGGGACCGACTTGGCTTTTGGAGAGGCGTACTTTTTGGATTAAGACTGCAAGTAAAAGAAAAAGTAAAAGAGATGAACACCTGTAAACCAGAATCATTGAGCGCCAATATAACATCTAATAAACCGGAACGTTGTTAAAAGAGGACGGCAAACAAAGAAACACAAAGCAGGAAATGAGATTCACGACTTCAGAATGTACTGTTTTTAAGCAGAACCTCTTTGTAACAGTGTTTTACTGCTGTACATAAGTTACACAAGTTTGTACTGGACAACACAATTGAAATATATGTAGGATTTCTTTAGCCGTACCAGTTGGGTATAAACTGCTTCAGTGCGTCCATGAAGAGTGCCCTATTAGGACCATCCCTGGCTGTGGTTAACTCCAGCTGTACAGGGGAGCGGGCTGTCTGCTCACCATGCTGTGGAAATATAGGAAATATGAAATCTTTACGTCATATCAAGAAAGGTGCTTTAGTATCAAGTATCAGTGTAATTCAGTGTGCGGAAACACCAGTGTATATATCTACTTTGCTGTGTAGATTTGTTCTTGAGAACTTGTCTGTATCCCACACAGCAAAGTAGATAGACACACATGGTGTTACCATAAACTGAACTACATTGATACCTCACCATTCAATGCCTCAAAACCCATATACACAGTGATGCAAAATCAAAGTTCCACAATGTCAAAAATGGAGTATCAATAACACAAATTGAAATGTTTTGAAGTGTTTTGTACGAATAGGGGGATATTCACATATTTCCATTAGCTAACTGGGCTGATGAGCATACCTTGTATACATGGATGTTTTCTCTGCAACCCACTAACTCATAGCTTGGTTTGTCATCACCGCCCAGGCTACGGCACTCATAGAAAACCGGCTGACGACGGGAAGGGGAAAACATAACCAGGAGGAATCCTTGCTCTGCGGTACACACTCTGTAACAAAAAAAACCCAAAGTGTTCCAAGGTAATTTAAAATGTAAAAGAAATTTGAATACAAACAGACCTTGGTGGAGACGTCTATTTTTCCTAGCATTAAAGTCAATGTAACCAAACTGAGGCTAGAAGGCAAAATAGTCTGGCCCCCGATATAAATGAGAATCAATATTCATAATTACTAAAGAACACAGGGAACATCTCAAAACAGGAGCATGTCTCAAGGTCAGTGGCAGGCCTGGAATTACACAGAGGCCATGGTCTCTGTTGCCCCTGTACTTGGCCTTGGTGCCCCTTTAAACGTTTCCCATAGACTTTAAGATGTTCCAATGAAAGTGCCCTTTACAAAATGAAAATGGCCTAGCCCTCTCACAGATGAAATTCCAGACCAGTCATGGTGTACTGCATCTTGATTAAGCACTCACACTTTGTTGTACCTGTGGAAATCATCATATTTGCGTGACATCTTACAGAAAACCCACAGGAAAAAAAACCTCATACTCATCTGAATGCACTCAACTGAAAGTATGCCTTACCTTTCATGTATGCTGTTGTTGAACATGTATCTCAGGCAGCTTGCCCACACCAGAGGGCTGCACAGATTACTGAGACCACTCACCCAACTAAATGGAGAATCAAAGAAATCAAAATCAAAACAGAGAGGATTAGATACAGAGATGTGATAGGCTGTTGAACAAAAAAACTGCACTCTGAGCACAAAGCTTGCGAGCTCAAAAACTTGTGAGCACGAAGCCCACTAATAAAATTTAGTTTTGGTTTTAAAAGCCCTACTCTGGAATCTGGGTTGTTATTTATGGTTTTATCTTAATTTCTTTATGAATTTGATTTTAAGTTATTGAAATTTTTTTATTTTTTAGGGGGGAATTTTTTTTTTTTTTTAGGGGGGAAAGAAAACCTGACTTTCCGGTTTAAAACGGAGGAATCACATCCCTGTAGATATTAACTTGATCTCATACCTATGTCTACATGACACTTCACCAGGATGTGAATTTTACACTGGACCGGACCCCCTAGGCCAGTGGTTTTAGTGTTGGGCCAGTAAATTTATGCCCAGACAAGTCCAGGGGTTTTGTGTTTTTCAATTGAATACCAAGAGTGTGTAATATCTTGAAAAAAAAAAAATTATGTTCAATTGTTGACTTTGAGTCTGACACCATTAAATTCTATTGTGTAATGAAGTACATGTAGTACCCTAGCCCTCTATAGGACTCTCCCTCTGTGCTGTACACAGATACAGAGTCCTAACTATTAGGTACCATTTCTGGGGCGGAAAATGTTCAAAGCTTCATAACTCAAATCTTACCTGCAAGAAGCCACTAATTTCACAAGATTCACATTCCATGGCGGCATACCTTCACGAAATTGACAGATTAATGAGGAATATATGACGTCGAAATGTATGCCGCCATGGACTGTGAATCTTGTGAAATTAGTTGCTTTAGCTGCAGGTAAGATTTGACTTATGAAGCTTTGAAAATTTTCCACCCCAGAAATGGTGCCTGATCTCAAAGGACGTCACTGTAGTGTATTACAAAAGTGAAAGGCCGCCAGGGCTAGGTAGTACCCCAAATAAGAGATGAGATAAATCTTCTTTCACATGTCTTAGTGCTTATTTGTTCAAATAAAAAACAGTTGTATGCATGTTGTCAGAACTCTGGTTTTTGCTCATTTTAATTCAGGTGTTTTACAAATATATCTGGTTCAGTAAACATTTTAAGTTAAAAGCCTTGCAGTACTTGTGGATTTTGCTCCCAAACTCGCACCTTGTCACCAAAATGTTTTCACTGCGACCAGGATTACAATGTGTACCTGTGAGGGCAATGGTGATTCTTGTCATCTTTCAGCCCTTAGGTTACTTTCACCTCAAAACTACTTCTTACCACAGAGTTTGGAGCTAAGGGTTAAAATTGTGGTTGCAGGATGGACAGACTTATGGCCTGGCACTGAAATGAGTTACCCTGTTTCAAACATATGAAAACACTGAATATTCATGAGATCACTTACATGCCAATCAGTGGGAGGGTACAGGCTTTTGGATCTGATTCCAATAGCAGTAACAGCTTGCGTGTCTGATCCATTGTAATGTAGCTGAACATCAGGAAGAAAAATAAATAAATATATATATATATATTTTAGAAGGAAAGAATTAAGGGGAAGGTAAATCTGATGCCTGCCCATTTAATCCTTAAGAATCAGACAAACTCAACTCTGGCAATCACAGACTGTGCAAGTTTTTGTGTTTATAAAAAACAAGAAAACAAGTCGATTGAAGAATTTTTTTTGCTATGAATCCAAATCCGTTAAAATTCAATTTTTACAACATTATTGAAAATTATTAAGTATTTGAAGAAACAGAATTTTGCGCTCGTAAAACTCTATATACAACTGTAGTCAGGTTAGGACCAAATTGTCCTGAAAGTTTGAATACTGCCGAGACTTGCACAGTCTTACCCTTCTTTTCTTTATTTGAACTTCAATTTTTTGACCAAGAAAATAAAATATCAACCTACCCAATTTTAGGTACTCCCTGGAGCTGACTCAGACTAAGGGGTCCTTTTAAGTTCCTGGCAAGGGCTGTGGGTATAATGGGTACTGGGTTGATGGAGGTGGCCTCAAGCACTGAACCCATGGTGACTGCACCCACGTGAAGGTTAAAGGTTACGTCGTCTGTGTTGTCATAGCAACAGCAGTGGATGCGAAAGGAGAGGAGGTTGCTTATGTCCAGGGTGTCTCGACAGCTGCAGCCGTGCTCAATCAGCTAAAAACAACAAAGAAAGGGTTGTGGATAAAGGATGTAACAAATGAGCAAAATCAGCCATTTCATTTCATTAACATCACATTTTGTGGCCCACAGGCCAAATTGGATGTGATATACAATAAGTAATTAGCAAAAAATAGTAAAAACCCTAAGAAAGAAGGTAACTGCTCGTTGTATCTGCTGAATTCTTGTTATTATTTAGTTTAGTAGTTCATGAAGCCGTTTAGTGCAACTTGCCATTTAAAGTGGCAAGAAAATATTGAATTAAAATTAAAATATTGAATTAAGGAGGAAAAAAAAAAAAAAAAAAATGTTTAGGATGTGTAGGCATATGAGTTATAATAGAGTGTTGGATTTCAAAGAGTTTTCTTTTCATTGACTGTTGAAATAAGAGGGACGCAAACGTTTGATATTTTACTCTTAAAATCAATGGCAATAAAAACTTACTTGGTACAGCAGCTTTTGATAGAATAAAGCATTTTGAGAAACATTTCACTTCAAAGTGATGTGTTTATGGAAAAGTATATCAGTTTTTATCCCCCAAAATTTGAATCTGAGATATTTTTCTGTCAGAAATGTTTCTCAGATTGTGTATTCCAATCAGTGTCTTAGCCAGGAATTTAGAAAGTGGGAGTGCAAACTGAAAAAGTGGGAGTGCAACTTAAAAATATTTTATTTTGCAACGGCGATTTGCATGCTTTTTCCAGGCACCGACCATACGAATGCTTCTTCTAGGCAACGGACCATTCACACGCTTTTTCCAGGCCCTGACCATACAAACGCTTTTTCTAGTCACCCGACCATACGCATGCTTTTTCCAGGCACCTGACCTGAGGCCCTATTGTTCAGGTATGAGAATGGGTTATGTTGAAAAATATTGTTCCACTTTTTTATGATCCCAACAATCAAGCCGCAGGCTTGTCCTGAGCTGAAAATAAGGCATGCTGGGGGTCCAGGGATCCAAGGCCCCCGGCGGGGGTTAAGGGGTTACAGGGGGTCCAGGCCCCCGGGGTGGTTAAGGGGGCAGCGCCCCCTTTAAGAAAATTTTGACAGTTTATGTACTGAAAAGTTTTCAAGCAGTTTTTAGATCTGAATGTCCATATTTATCAGCAGAAATAAACACAATTGACACAGTATAAGAATCATAATGTATCACTCTATAATAATGCCCCCCAAAAAGGGTTCTGTTTCCGGTTAACCGACCGACCCTAATTTTATGCCGCAACCCTAAACTTTTTATTCGGCTTGAGAGAGAAAAAACAAATAAAATAAATAAACAAAATGAAGGTATTATGCCGGTATGGACCAAATGTCAGACTTTGACCAAACTAACATGATTTTTAACAAAATTCAATTAAAAACTTGAACACATCCAGACAAGTTTACTGATATCTGCAAGATTTGGGTGTCATGATTTTGTGATCCAGGACGTCGCGTTGTGTTTCCTGAAGTGCCCAGTGGAAAATACCCACAATGCAAAGCACTGCGCGCACGTGTCTACACGACCGCCTGCAATTTGAGGATTGCACATACTTATGCTCAATAGGCAACGGAGTTGCCGATTCTGCGCAAGAGTTTGTCCAATTCATTGTGCAAATTTGTTGATTGCGCTCCACAGATAAACGAAAGGGGACTAAGCTTAAGGCGCAAGCGGATGCTTTAGGGCACATCTTGTACATCAAGATCGCTATTGGTCAGCCTATCAACCATGGAGGAAGGTGTTTTACTGGAAGACGACATGATCGCTGTCGTTATTTGACACAGGTCAACAAAGAACTCGGAACTTCAGAAGCAATTGGTCGGAAGCGACTAGATGAAGTCTATGATCGCGATTTGGCTCCTCGCGTTAAATGTGTGCATTCGAACACCAACAATTTTTACCAAAATGTATACCGCTCTCTCAGCTCCCATCCCCATCTCATGAACGCAATCCGAGTTCGTTCGAATTCACTCCCGTTGTGTAGTGCACACTGTCACGGCTGCGTCGACGTGCGGGCTCAATCAAATTTAGTTTCGAAAAGAATAAGAAAAACTGGTAAAAAAAAATCTTAGCTTTACTATCTGCAGTTTTCAAACTTTTCCACATACACAACAAAAACATTCAGTAATTTTTTCACTGAAATTATAAATATTAGACAACACAGCTTCAACCAACATGACCAAGCCGTGCATCAAAATTTTGCACATGTTTTCAGCCCAACTGGCCGTGCTAACACGGCTTGCACGGCTCGCTGGCTAACACACTGATTCCAATGACGGATTATTCTTCCTGCTTGGACAAAAACCGCTCTAGATATTCGATGGTATCTGAAAAACGCTATCCCTTTTTGAAATGAAACTTTCACACGATTTCACAGTTTTATGTCTACATTTATATAGGATGAATATAAGCGAACGGTTCCAAAAACAAAAGGTATAATTTGCCCTTCTTTTCATGGACTGATGGACTTAAAAAGAATTTTCTTAAAGATGTACAGTACCTTGAATACAGTGGAGAAATCATCCATGCTGTGCGTGGTAGGAGAGTCTTCCATGGAGACAGACACAAGAAGAGGAATCACTTGATCCCCAGGGAGGCGTGCTGTTGGCATTCTCCCAGCTCGACCAGGAATGTCCCTTCCAGGATCGAAACGGTCAACAGTGATGGTCACTCCCTCCTCATCTGATACAGAAGAAAAAGTTACCAAATCTCAATGACTTCAGCTTTACATTTGGTATGCTGGCCAAGATGACAGTTTTACAAAACCTAAGACCAGGCAATAAGTTCCAAAGAGATGTATAACATTGAATAGAGCTGTTGGAATGGCTCTTTCTTCTACAAATCAGCAAAACAAGAGTGTATGGATAAGACAAGAGCAGAAAGCCTGGTTTAATGCTCAAACACCCTGTTAGGAGGAACCATATTGGACACACTGGTGGCACATTTACAATACATTAATTGTAAATTTTTGTGATTTACTTCTCAACTCTGACAACTACAAACACTGGGTTCCTCCGCACAAACATAGCAGTTTGAGAACTGCTGACAGTGACAAACTCATATTAAGTGCATGACAAACCGCTCTTCAGAATGCAATTACTTTTGTACCAGTTTAGGAATGAAGCTATTCTTGTATCTGTTTTTCAGAGTTTCTCAAAGTTCCTCAATTGTTTGGTTTCACACATACACCAATGTGTGTAAAGCACATCAGTGTATGGGTAAAACCAAATAATATTCTTCATCCGGATGCAAATTTAACATCTAGGGCCTATTATATAGCTAAACAATACACAAGTCACCTTAATAAGACAATTACCTTTGTCAGTTGTGACAGAGCCTATAAGAAAGCACCTGTATGGTCTGTCTTCAGATTGCAAGGCGTGGCGATAAGCGAGCTGGACAGACTTCTCCAAGACATGAAGACCAATATTCCTTTATAAATACACAAACAAAAACTTAAAGATCATTTCAAATCGTAGGATTTCTAAACAATTTTCTGATGGATCATGGAATTTATTATAAAAGATAGCTGCAAAGTGCATATTTTTTATACGTCACATAGAAACAAACATCATATTTGATAAGTTCTTAGCTTTTCATGACAGGTTGGTCCGAGACTCAAGAATGCAGGACTGATACTTCACAAAGGCAAACAAGACCAGGCCTGGAATTACACAGAGGCCATGGAGGCCAAGGCCTCTGGTCTTGGCCTTGGTGCCCATTCAAAAAAGTTTCCCATGGACTTTAAGATTTTCCAATGGAAGCGTCCTTTGCAAAATTAAAATTACCTACATGTAGCCGCCTCAAAGATGAAATTCTAGCCAATGCAAAGATGAAATTCCAGGTCTGAAGGACAATTGCCTTCATGCACCTAGTCATTGCAATGTTGACCCTTGAGAAGTTCCATTAAAAAGAAAAAAACAAGATCTCATTGAGGAGCCCTTTACCATGCTTACAAGGAATCTTCTTTGCCCTTGAAATGCCTCATACTGCAGAAAA
>JAUELU010000013.1:7211981-7240031 GCA_032357145.1 Evasterias troschelii
TAACCCAACTTACACCATACAGAGACATGGACGTGAAGTGAACCACAGAAGACGGGCTGACAGCTACGGGCGATTAAAGGTCGCGCCCTGGCCAGTGCTCTAATTATTACTCAAATTATGTTTTCGCCACTCTCTTTAGTGGTCCCTCAAAATTATTTAAGTGTTATTATTGTTTTCAATGTTATTATTATACAAACATATTTGCAAAGTCGAACATCATGAGAGACGAGTTCAGAATTGCTGATTAATGGCCTTCTCGTACTAGAAAAACAATCGATGAGAATCAAAAACACGTATATTTCCATCGTTGCAAATAAAGGTAATTAACTCGGCGTGTGCGTTATCCTGATTGCATTGCATGGCCCTTGACGCAAAGGTAAACCTTCTTCATTACGATAGGGGCAGTCAAAAAAAGAGATTTTGGCAATTTTCCACACTGCCTGTGAATACAATCCGTCATTATGTGCCTTAATTCGGAACCTTGAACGGCAGCCCGGCTCACTCGGGAAAGGACCTTGATCTACCGTACGAGTAAACCGCTACAAAATAATTAAGAAATGTACTCAGCTGGCAACCATTGCGCTGCAGCAACGTGTCGTGCGTTCACCGCGTGAGTCCCATTTTGTCCGCGGATCAATGGCGACAGTAAAATATTGTTTAAGTCCCAAACAATGATGTGGCAACATCAGTAGCGCATTTGGGTGATTAACGGGCGGGAGTGCGTGTAAATTGACACACAAAACGCGCGATTTATTTTCCCAAGCTCGTCAGAATCTGCCTGCCTAATTACGCGGCCCGGGAAACAGCCATGTTACTGGAGAGTGATTGGATGTTATACTGGGTTGATGCAATGATGGGCTCTCTCTCCTGTACCAGTACCCTACATGTACACGCGGTCATACCCCCACGTCATGAGCCCTCACTCCATCCTTGGATGTGAGTTAATCACCACGCGGTCTGGGCATCAAAAACAAGAGAGCGCGCGCGAATAGTTTCAATTTTCAATTCTATTTATTCCCGGATTTGTTTGTGGGTGGGGATTTTCTCGTTACACGCACCCCTTTGGAGTTTGAAGGGGAGAACGGACTGAGATTTCCTGCCTAATCCGCTAGAAACACCAAACACCATCTTTTGAAAATGACTTTGCGGCGAAGGAAATACACAAGTTTTTCGGAAAGAAAAGTTCCCTCTTTATAACTAATAGATAATGTTGACTGTATTACAAAATACAGCCAAGAACAAGATAGCGGCTATATTGCAGCCATTTTGGCTTAACAAAAGGAAGATGTGGTTACCAGTCACACTGACGGTACACACAGCTCTTTGTTGCAGTCACTGTGTGGACATTCCTTTGTTCTATACAAAAAAATCATATTCCTCAACACTGTAAATAACACTGTGTGGACATGTGTAAGTCCACGTAGTGTTTTAAGTCCATATACATTATGTGGACCTCTTTTGTTCTTAGGTCCACACTTCGTATGTAGCGTTAAAACACATAAACACGGGCTTAAAGTTGGAATGACATTATGGCAACTGACGTCATTGATCACGTGCTCACTTGTAGTTCCCTTCCAACAGAATTATCGATGACAAAGTTTTATGCGTTTTTTGAAGGATTTTAAAATATTTTATTAATCATAAATATGAACATTTTTTCTTGCCTGCTACCAGCAAGTATAGGCTTTATCTTTTTTGGTCCAACAAATTTTAACAAGTGAATTGTACAGATAAGAATAATACATTCTGCGGTAGACGAAACGTGGAGTCACTTAGCACTGTTTTGAATATATACTTCAAAATCATTTCGATTAACATGCAGTTTGCAGTAACTTTAATCTTTAATTGTTGATTTCTTCTGACATGTTACTTTAAACTATTTTTGTACATTTATTTATTTATTTTTTTGTTTTTCTAGAGGCGCGCTTTCTCTCGCACTCTCACTCTGTTTTCATCCATCAACAATCAGACACGACGTTATTAACCAAATTAATCTCGGATATACAACCGGCGTCGGTTTACATGGCTCTTAAACGAGCATCATCATCCGTCTAAATTTACCCGCAGATTCGACCCGCACCTTCCAAGTCCGCACCGTGCTGAAAACCAGGCCAGGGTTTCCCCCTCCAAAAAAAAACCTTCCCACAAGTGTCAGTAAACGGCTAGGCGTAAAGCCGTCAGTTTCACTCACGTTTGGTTCATCACTAGCAATCATTAGTTCCACTCAAGATCTCGTTAGCGTTGCTATGAGTTTACCGTGCGACCCCTTGACGGGGTAAACACCACAAGAATCATGTGAACTGTGACAGCTACGGTTTGCATCCTTCTCCGATGTGAGACTTCTTCTTCTTACACTGTCGCATCGCTCAGTTGGTGCCTTAAGTGGAGGGGGTGATCGTCTTTTGATTTCGCTCGGGTTAATTTCATTTAGTGGAATTCTCCTGTTGAGAAACGACTAATACAGAGGAAGTATCAATGGTACGTTGTTAATGAGCGTGTAGCCAGCGTGTCGCCATGTGATACACGACACACCATGAAGGGGAACAAAATTAACCGATTGTACGTGAGCCGAAAAGTTATTGGCTGGTAGTCGTCTTACAAGCAAAACACTACTTTAATATAGCCGCACAAGACTTGGATTTTGTTAAATGTTAAACATTATCATAGTTTTTTTTTCTGTAGAGCATTCACCAAGTTTTTCTCTGCAATTCAAGTTTTGCTCAATAGTTTTTTTCATGCATTTAACTAAACCAATGTAATTTATGAATATAGAACATTATTAGTTTTTGCATAGCCTACGTCGATTCAGCGGGGAAAAAACTAATGTCGAGTTTGTCAAGTCTGAAGTCTGTTGAGGCTGTGGACTCTGAATGGTTTTTTATCCATCAGTGTATTGGATGTAAGTGTTACAGAAATACATGTCTTAACCTTGTATTGGTCGTCGAGCAAACATATCATGTCCGATATGTGGATACGGTCGTGTCTCGTTGACTTGTCATTATCTACTCCACTCCGTTTTTATGTTTTAAGTTTCACCCACTCGTCAGCCCTATCCCTTACCGCAGTCTTAACCTCCAAACGATTTCACCCTCACCACTTGATGGGTCTTCATCGCCGTCTTGTTCCTCTTCGTCACTGTCCTCTTAGTTGACTCTCGTCCTTCATACGTGGTATCAATATCCAAAGAGTCCGTCCATCCCTGGACAAGTTCAACCACAGAGGAAGTCAAAGGTGCAAGAAGTTTATCCGACGCCCGATTGGAAATATCATCCGAACGTCAATATGTACTCGGCCTGGTCTAACCCCCGGACTGGGGGTGAAACAAGCACCGCTTCGTGTGCCAGCAATAACATTTGCACAGAACAAAAAACCTGACTGTGTCTCCTCGTGCGCAAGGGCAGGAAATGCCGCAATTGAACGGCCGATATTTGAGAAGCCCGGCAGCGGGCGGAAGGCGAGCGTCAGCGCCGGAAATCGCACGCGGTAGACGGCGGGGGATGCTGGTTTTGGCTTGCGCCGGCACGCACCAGCGACACGTTGATCATCGGAAGCCAGGCGAGGGCCAGCTAGCTACCGTGTAAATTATCCACCTGCCCCGACACACGATACAGACAGCTCGGTTGAATGTGAACTCCAGCCCAGGACCCCGTACCTGAAGAGTCCACCGTTAAACCATGACTTGTTGAGCTACACTCTCAACCATGCATGTCTAATTTGTAAGCGTATATGTTTGTTAATTCACGGGCATGCAGTGAAATACAAATTAATCACCTTGCATTCAACTCTTTTGTTAAAAGTCTCCATAATTAATTCACTATTTGCCCGTCTTTCTGACACCCAATACAATCGGATATCATTTCAGATTTAAAACTCTAGACATTTAAAAAAAATCTTTATGCAGATATTACAATATTTATGCAGACGATATCAAATGGTTTATGTTTATTTTAAATCCACGCCGTCGCTGGCTTTCAAATTAAAGACACCCAGTCTGCCGTTGCTTTGTCATTGAATGAAACAAAATCGCGCATTTTACCGAGTCAAGATGTTTAGATCGCGCGAGACTTGAACAATCTAAGTCTACTGGATTGATGCTAATGCTCAATGAGTAAAACCCTAGGTTGGAATTCCGAAGTGATTCTGACGAATGTTTTGTTGTTTCATGAGTCCGGGATCATGTCTGGATTAAGGAACTCAAATTTTAATAATCAATTGATCGGTTGATCGACCAATCAACTAATTATTTCATCGGCCATTCAAGTAATTCAACCCGTCAATCCATTGAGATTAATCAACCCACCAGAAAGGCTGTCAATAATCACACATTAAGTGTGTCGATCGATAGATCGATGTATTAATTTTTGTCAGTTTGATTTTCATTGATCAGTGAATTTCAGTCAACCTAGCCATGGATGTTAATCAGAGTCAATCAATCAATCAATCAATCAATTAACCATCAATCAATCAATCAATTAATCAATCAATGAATGTATTGTTTTTTGTAAATGAAGTAGTTGTTTTGAAAAGTCAAGAAAAAGTCAATGAATCAATCAATCAATTAATCAATCAGTCTTTGTAGGCAATCAAACAATCAACCAGAGCCTATCAAGCAATAGCTGTATTGTGATATAGGTAACGAAACATGACCAAATTATGCTGAAATAAAATTTAAAAAACTTCCATAAAAGACGAATCTTTATTTTGTTCAAAACTTTTGATCACAGATTGGTCGATCAAGACTGGAAACCGTGACCCTCAGATAGAGTCGGGCACTTGACCAACACTGGGAAGTTGAATGCACTTTCCCCACAGCGTCACCTTTCGTACGTGATATTTGCTTCAAAAGAACGTGGTGGGAATACCTGTCCTTCGGCCAGTCAAAAATTAAGCAATAGACTTTGGCAAGTCGAATGCTGCTCGTGCAATTCTGATTGCCGCAGGAATTACAAGAAGTAACTTTACTTCGCCATCGGCTACTTTCAGAGCCCGAAACTCAGTCATCCAGAGAAGTTCCCCTTTTGGTGCTACCGTAGCTTTTCCGCAGGATGTATTTTCGCCTTCCAAAGTTTTCAAATCCAATTCAAATAAAGCCAGTGATGGCTCAGCATACTCGTTGTGAACATTACTTCGGAAAAATAACTGCATGTTTTGCGGTTTCTTCTGTGTGATATATAGGCACAATATGTACTTTTCTTAGACAATTGTGAGTGAACGTTTCATAACATTGAGATGGTTTCTTTTTCTAAAAAGCTCATAACTTGTACACTATAGTTGCTTTGTACACCTGTTCTTGGAATCTTGGTATAAAGTGGGTGGTTGAAAGTGACATTCTGAAATTTAATCCGGCTTTCCTGTGGAACTTGTACGATTTTACTCCACTTGTTGATATAGTGTATGGTGTGAATTCTGAACAGATATGCAGTGTTCATACATAACCATTATATCACCAGCGGAGTGTTTTAGCTTTCCTGCACGGTATACGCTTAAGTTTTGCGAAACGCCGAAAAATAAATACATTACTGATTCCTCCCCGGAATGGTTATGTATTTTCCCAAACTCTCCCCGGCGTCCAACTTTCCGAAAATAGCCAAGGAAACAGAGTCTATCCACTCCGGTTGTGACAAATGAAACCTAATTTCAACAACATCGAAACCCCCGTGCCTGGTTGACATAACCTACTTACGGGGTAAACCCACGGAAGCAATATTGCTACGTTGTCTCCGAACGTCCCTTGCCCCGGCGCGGTTTGTGTCCCCACCGTTTACACACCTGTGGCCCCCAGGGTCGGGGCAACGGTGGGAAGGGGGTCTTTCTGACTGGGTTGCCCCTAGCCCTACGAGATTGGGTGGGAGGGGTACTGTGCGAGGCAAGACCCCGGACTGTTTTCTTTTCATTTTCGTCAAGAACCATATAAGAAAGGGAAGAGATTCGCCGGGAAGTTCTTCATGAGATTGCCATGATTGGAAATGGGGAGATGCATATGTTTACATATCAAAGTGTATCAAGTCGACGGGTCACTGTCTGTAGAAGTCGTCTAGGTACTACCCACTGACTAGTCTGGCCGCCGACTCCGTATCTCCATACAACTCCACACCGTAAACATAAAATGCGAAAGCGAATCTAGACTAATTATTTGCCGCCATTTTGTAATGCCCAGAACGTTCGTGTTGGTAGGACCCCTCAAAATAAAAAGCATGAATGCAGTTTGATCATGAGAAAAAGATGTCATGTCAATTTTTAAGATCAAACAATTTGCAACGCTATGCTTTGCTTATAATATGAAAAAAACCTCCAATGTGGTTGAAACCTCTAATCTTTCTGTATCTAAACCATGTCTTTGTTGATGTAGTTCGTTTATTGCGCGATTTTGCGTCAATTATCGGCGACCAGACCGTGTGTTTGAGGCATATTACTCCAGAATTCGAAAGAACACTTGCCGTCTTCAAGGCGTAACATCACCCATGGCTATGAGGATGAGGTATTCTATAATGTTCTTTCCAACACCATGTACTATATAATTTTATTTTTTTATTTTATTTTATTTTAAGATCTTTATACAGGATAACAAAAAATCAGCCCAACAGCTGTATTCCATTTTGGTCATGTTTATTAAAAATCAGAAAAAGGAAAAACATTACTTAAAAAAAACAAAAAACAGTCGGAATAAAAAGATTTTACACAATTAAACGCAACCTAACCGAGGCAAGAAGAGAATAATGGTCTGGCCCCTCGTTTGTGTGATAAGAGTCAATAATTACTGTTGGAAAGATATGAACAAAAGGCTTAACATTAACAGAGGTGACAAGACCGTGCAAGATAAAGTTATACTGTACCCTCTGAGTCACAAAAGTGTTATTCGTAAAGCTGTTTAAGTCTGCCTCATTCCCGTTGTAACATTAATCAGTATTTGGTGCACCCTCTGTAGAAAGCTGCTGGGTAGACCTTTGTACTGTAGTATAAATGGGTAAGGACATTTCGATAAACATGTATTGCTTGTGATCGACACCTTGCTAACTAATATGAAACTCGTACTTGAATCTTGTAGTGCAGTATAAAGTATTCATTTATTAAATCTTCTTTTGAAGACTCAAATTGTTGCAAGGTAAATTAAACTTTTAACCTATAAATTTAACTCAAATTTCTAAATTTATTTTGAGTGCTCATAAAACTTTATAATTTGTGATTATCTCGACGGCCATGCATGTCTGAAGTGTGCAACAACCGAAAGGATTACGTCTCTTTATGCACCGTCTCTGTAATTTCCCTGTAGAAGCCAGTTTCTCTTTATTTTAGGTTGTTTCTTGTTACCATGCTTCACCCCCTTCGGCTAAAAGTTGGAACCCCATAAAGCAAGACTCCCCAGCTTGTGTAAGCTATTAAATCGAATTTTTCATTATTACTTTAAGCCATGTCAACAAACCAATGGTAATTGTTTCATTTTCTAAACGGTGTTTTTTTGACCCGCCGCCCGGGCCGCGTACAGGCAGGTGAACTAACGGTCCGGGGGCTCCGGACCCCCGGGCGAGGAACCTGATATTTTATGGTCCACCCCTCATCCCGTTCCTTCCAAACAGTCGACTGTAATCCACTCATACCCCGTAGTTTCCCATACAATGAACATTCGCACAGCCCCAGATCTCACATTAGCATCCGAAATTATTTTGACTCCGAGCATGCAGTTGTGAAAACGTCCCCGGGTCATCGCCAGCAGTTTTCGTCTCCCGCAACTGGAGCATTTTTTTTCTCCCTTTCTGTGTTGTTGTGAAGTTTATATACTATGACTTTATACATGTTCGGACAACGAACACGTAGAGCACAACTTGTTGTTTTCAGATTAACGGCTGTTGTGTGTCTTCCCTTGTGCATTGCTTCGGAGTTATAAATAGCCGTTGGTCACTAACATGCACGACTTCGGTTTGGGTGAAATATGAGACCTCTCAGATTAATTTAGGATGCCGAGATGCATTATATTATATTCATCGACAAAGGAAGCAGCAGTTTGCATTTTAAAGAGCTTTTATGGTTTTGCTGATTAGCAGGAAAAGATAAATTAACGAATTTTTATTTGAAAGGCTTCTTAGTTGTGACATGGGCAATTAGTTTGCTCTTGTACCAGTCGTCCTGATAATTTTTTTTTCTGCTTGGAAAAGTCCCCTTTTAAGGTCAGTTTTACCGATGTTTATAATCTTGACCCGCAAGGTACGATTAAAGCAGACGGAATAAGGTTGATCAGATTCAAACTAAATTTGTCTGATGTTAGATGATTTCTGACGGTTAATAATTTTCAAGTCATACCGGCATGGTACCACAAAGACTTTAGGCTCAAAAAGCGGCGGTTTTTCCTTTAAAAATCACCAATCACACAATACCATCCGTTGAGATGGTTTGCTGGTCAATGCATGCCAACTCCAAACCGCAATCTTCCCCGCATCTTTAAAAATGATATAAATAAGACGGCATCACAAACGAAACCGTCGCTTTAATTTGTCCATCTAAAAAGACAGTTGACTAATAGAATGAATGTTTTATACATGTACATGAATTAGTGTGAATAGGGGAAGCACGTAGGTACTTGTGTGTGGAGCGCCATACGCACTCGTCTTTTAGTGCTTCTTCATTAAACGTAATGGGCTACATCAGAGGCCGGTTAATTGTTTAGGTTTGGGGTATTAATTAGTCTCAGTGACCGGGGTACTTTGTCCGGCTGATGAGAGTTTGATTACACGGTCCGCTGGGAATAAATTACAGGCTTCTGTATGCTAATCTCAAGTCGGATGACTGATGGGAAAATTGTGTGTGTTTAATCCACTAATATTTGCACTGTAGCATTGGTAGCTAATTTTGTCTTCGAGAATAACTCACGTTTAGAATTGCCTGATGCATAAAAACCACTTGTGTTGTTGGCCCTCTTTAAGTCTCTGTGCAGTTTTACGAATGGAGACGGTGGCAAATTGGGGGGGGGAATTTGAAGTAAATAGTAATATAAAGTTTCAACCCTTTTTGTGTTTTCATTTTGATATACAGAGCTGACCGAATGTGGAATCACGTTTTTTATTTTGAATCTGAGATTACGCTTAACACGCCAAACGACGTGTGTGGATCATTGTATCAGCACACCCATCAGACACTAGAGCAAGGTGCACCCAAAGAAGCATGTGCTTTACGCGCCACGAGACAAGAACCCCCAGTAGAGGGCGCTTTGAATGTAAATAATTGTCCACCGTGATACGAGTTGGGTTTTTGTGAGGCTAGGTGAACAAAGAGACAGGCGTGCATGAATAGTGTAATTTGACGAAAATCCCGTTATAGAGTACAAGTGTAGTGGCTTCATGCTCGAAACCTGCTCAGCGAGTGCAAATCTGCTTAGCATTTCTGAAGATCAGATGAGGCAGTCTCTCTATACGCAATCACGTCTCTCGGCTCCGTTCACGATTCAAATCACAATATTTTCACACACACAAAAGCCAACGAGAGAAGATTGCTTTGTAGGAAACCCACAAATTAGAAACTGTTTCACCTTGAGAGATCTAACTTCATAAACATATACCCCCATCTTGATTGCATCCCGCGGGAGCACGGTGACGCTGTTCTACTGAATGCGTTCGAGGTGTTGAGCTTCGGAGGATTAACTCGCAAATCAATTTGAACCCCAGCCGTTGGTAGTCCCCGTGTATACAGACACTTTAACAATATTTTCTTTCTCCATTTGTAATCGAAAATCGGGTCCCCACTGACTGCGGATATAATTCCTTTCGGTTTTTAATATTGGGAAAAAACAAAAAAATATATATATATTAACAGAGTTCTGTCCTGTACTTGGGTTAGGGATGGAAAGGGGGGGGGGGGGGTATGTCTAAACGCATGTTCATCATTACTGATTAGAATTTGGATTAAGAGAGAGTAAAGCCCTCGTCTGTCAACACAGCGAGGTTGATGGGTGGTATCATAAACGCGATGTGTCGCTGATTGATAAATCGCCACGTTAAAGGGACGGTATACAAACACAGCTTATTTTGCAATTTTTTATTATCCGTAATCATCAAAAGTGGCGTTAATCTAAAAGAAATAAACCCACCTTAACAACTCCTCTTCGATGAGAACAAATTGGACAATAATATCACCATATACACTTATGAGCTGCAAGATATGTATAACCAGATTTACACGGAAACCACACATTGTAATTTGGACAAAATTATATTAGTACTATCTATAAGCAGACGAACATTGTTTTTGAACGAAATTTATTATACACTCTCTGTGATTGAGAGCCCAGACATAATAAGACATCCATATTTGAAAGAGATATTTTACGTGGATGTAACCATTGACTGGTTGGTCCTTGTATCAAATCAAAAACTTACAACTGAAACAGTTTTTCTTTATGGCATTGTATGAGGTGTATAGCTTTACGTTTCTTTTTACCAACGATTTCAAGTTATTTTGTTTTCATTATGCATAAAAAAATATAAAAATGTATACAAGTTTTCAAAGTTTAAAAAGGAAAGATTTATAGCTTGTTTGGCAGAATCATGAGGTATTCAAAACAACACTGTTCTCTCCTTAGCCTGTCGGGTTTATTTATTACCTGTTTACTCCCAAACACAATCAATGCGTGATCTTTCGAGTTAACTTGCAGTTAAACCTCCATCCTGATCAAAACGTGATAAATAAAACAAACTTTTGTAAACTTTCCACAGCACGTCGACGACAGCTCTGTCGATTAAACTTAGATTAATCTTGAAACGTTTCTTTGTTAACCTCTGACCTCCAACAGGGCGAAATCTCCATTGTTGGTGAACCGAAGAGGGTCATAGTTCAAGCAGTTCACGAACTCTTCGATCAGCAGGTCACGACCCCATGGGAGGACCAGACGATGAGGGCGTGCACACTTGTCTTTATAGGTAAGTGCATTTATTTGATTAATTAGTATAAGCAGACAAACCTCCATTGTTCACCTATTGCTGGTTTTTACCATAGTTTAATGGATTTAAAATCCTGGGCATAGGTAGTCCTATACTCATCTTCATTGCTCAGCCAGTTACTGTAGATGGATTGGTGGATTTGTGGTGACTCCCATTGTCTGCGAAACCCCAATGTTTCAAAGTAAAGGATAGCTACCTTTACATGTTCATTCAATTTGTTGATATTTTAAGTATAATTTTAAGCTTTAAACAAAATTGATCTTTACTTTTCTTGAAATTGAAACATTCCAAGTAAAATTTAGGGCATCAGGAGGTACAGTAAAGTTGGTTATTAGTATATGGATTAGTGGTTGATGATGTGTATTTGCTATGGCTGTATGGCTAATCACATCTACATAGCTTTTCCACATAACCATAAAGCCATATCCACGAGTCGCTAGGATCGAATTTCCCATTACGAATAGCCAGCGTGATAGACGTAGCCATGATGCACTGATGTAGTCAGGCGCCTGGTTTTAAACACTGTATCAGTAATCTCTCAACGTTAGATGGATACAGGGAGCCGTATACGGTGTATGTATCGGGACATTTCTTGGATTGCAATAAAACGCCGCGGACAGTGTGATGTAACGATTCGTAATCTCCAATATCACGAGTTCAAAATCAATACTTGTCCATACAGCATCAACTAAGCCTCTCTTGAAGAACTGATAACTGTTATCAACGTAGGTTTTCACTTGATTCTCACATGATCCCACTTGAGTGTGTTCTTCTAAATGTTGATGCGTCCAATAGAAGACGTCAGGAAATCATATAACAATTCTTCATTAAGCTTAATTCACTTTATGCCTTTGAAGGGGCGTAAATCCTTAAATAAACTGCAATGCCAAACAGGTTTCGTCTCTTTATAACGGAAGGGTTTCGTTGGTATCTTTAGACCTTAGCTTGCAAACATTATTTATAAATACGATTCTACCCGTCCCTTGCAAAATGGTTTCATTTATGCGCTCAGTTTAATAATAGCTAATGGTTTGTTTGCATGAACGCTATGGTTTCTTGTTCAACGGCAGTACACTTCTCAGAAACTAGTTGCAATTAAAATGTTTAAGGCCAGATATATTTTATTATAAACAAAATGCAAGGTTGCAATTGAATTGATGCTTGCACTGTGTGTTGTTAGTATGCAGTGTCTTGTTTCCATTTGAAGTCAATGTGGACTTCGTAGTAAAAGTAAATCACATTTTATTTCAGTATGTTTAAGACAATGTCGATTATCAGTCTCTAGGTTTTCTAAAGTGACATCACAATACTGTTTTGGATTCATCTGAAGCAATGTATGGAGTCCTGAGACAATAATATTTTTTAGGCTTCAAAATAATTGTAGAAACCCCAATTTTAATAATAATAGTAACAAATCGTACTTTGGTGTTGAAAATTGTCATATGAAACGTTGACATGCAAGGTAACTCCTTGTATAGATGTAATATAATTTACCAAGTTACAGAAATTGTTCATGTACGTGAAAACCTGTTTCAGTGGAATATCCACAAATTAGTTATTTCTTGTAAAAAACCTATTGATTGAAATTTCAAAATGAGTGAAGCTTTTTCAAAGTCAATGCGTAGACCTTCCCCTATCTGTACACAAGCCTTGTCCATGAGCATGTGGGGGAAAACCCACGGAGAATTCATTAAAGCACACAGAGCTCTCCCCCACGCTAAAAGTTTATCTAAACAGCAATGTTATTGTAAATTTGTAACATCCATGTCTTTGTTCTGTAATCCTAAACCCCCCCTGTCTTCTGATCAGAGAAAATGGAAGCAGGCTCGCGACTTGAAGACATCGATGCGGCGGCCAGTTGTAACAAAGACGCCCGCGTAGTATTAACAGATCTGCAAAGAGTTGATCAATGTTTTCGTAGCAGATTGTGTGCGATTTGCGAGAGGGTTAAACTCTAAAGTCAACAATTTTCCATCGCACAGTAATCATCCCCCACGCGTACATGAGCACGGACAGGTCCATTGAAATCACGATTTCAAAACTGAAGAAAATACACGGAGGGTGTATTGGAGAGTGAATGCACATGCGTTAAAGGGGCGGTCTCGCCGCTCTTTCGCGAGCAATTCCGTGCATCATATTCGTACCTTTAAACTTTACATGTATTGACCTTTGACCTGCCTGGTGCATAAACGTTGACCAATGATGTGCAGGGCCTACTTGCAAGCCTAGATTGGGCGAATAGATCAGTATTGTATATGCTGTTAAAAATCCACGTAACTCAACATTGGGTCAAAAGAAATACTTTTATGTGCCAAACGCTACAGGGAAAGTGCGACTGAAGATTTCCCCTTTATAATAGTTACTTATATAGCTTTGTAACAATCCTCATTCAAGTTGGTACCAGAACGCCCTCTCATTCAGAAGAGTTTGTGCGACTGTTCATGGACGAATCACCCGAACGCATTCAAGTGCCTACTTCGATTTACCTTCAAATAGAAGTAAACCGTTTGCAATTTTTCACATTAGGATATTGTGATAATGGTACACATTGTACGGAAAAGGGTGCATATAATTAGTATTATAAATAGTCCTAAACAGGTGATCAAGCATTTTGAAGGAGCAGTTTGTTGCAATGTGATTAAAGGGACACGTTGCCTTGTATCGGACGAGTTGGTCTATAAAAAAACGTTTGTTATAAATGTATATGGTTAGAAAGATGTTGTAAAAGTAGAATACAATGATCTACACAAGTATGTCTCGAAATTGCGTGGTTTTCCTTTTACATCGTCGACTAACACGGTTGGCCATTTATGGGAGTCAAATTTTTGACTCCCATAAATGGCCGACCGTGTTAGTTCGTAAAGTAAAAGAAGAACCACGCAATTTCGAGGCATATTTGTGCGGATCATTGTAATCTACTTTTAAAACATCTTTCTAACCACATGCATTTTATAACAAACGCTTTTTATAGACCAACTCGTCCGATACAAGGCAACGTGTCCCTTTACGTTCTGCAATGTTGATTGCTGAATAACGGCAGAAACACACACACACACACACACAAGTGTGTAACAGCCTGCAATCGTGGACCCTCCTTTGTTCAACTCTTTGTGATAGCAACCGTGGACCTATTGTCCTCTTTTGTTATAGGTCCACGGTTTGAATGTGGTTACCTACTCACACACACACATGTTTATAAAGAAAACCGTGATGACCACTCTTTTTGGTGACGGTGTTTCAGATAATGAAGGAAACGTAGAGTGTTCAAGTGGTATGAATTTCAAATTAATTTCTCCTTAAACATCCCTTTAAAATACACGAAGAAGCGTTCATAACGAACGTTATGAAAATAACTAAGCTGTCGGTGAAAAAGCTATGCAAGATTGTATTGTTCTTAAAGGGTAGGTATAAAATCTCCCTAATCACTCTAAAATGAATGGCAATAAGAAACTTATTGGTTAGGAAGTACCTAGGCCTACAGCAGCTTGCAATAGTTTAAACATTTTGAGAAGCATTTCACTTTGAAGTAATGTGGTTATGTAAAAAGATATCAGTTTTTATGGCCCAAAATTTGAATCTAAGAAACGTTGCTGTCAGAAACGTTTCTCAGATTGTGTATTCCCATTGGGGGATATTCTTCCATACGTGGAAATAATCGCCCTGGTTTTTTGCGATATCTCAAAAATGCGACCACTTTTTGACAGAAACGAAATTTACACAGATTTAGTTGTCTACATTTATATAGGATTTACAATCGAACGGTTCCAAAAACCAAATATATTCTTTGCCTTTAAATACAGTGTCAGTAATTACATCGCGTTAATATCTGATTGCTGGCTCGTGATTGGTGGAACTTGGATCACGCGTTTCGATATATAATACATTGCTTGAGAACCCTTACAAGGTGCTTATATAAAAATGGGTCTCGTAATTCAAACAAAGTTCTGCCTACCATTTAACTAATGACTACTTTGAGGCTTTGTAGATAGAGCACTAGCCCTATATAAGAATTGAGTAAGAAATGAATGTACAAGACATTCCCTGTACAAACTACTATGTGAATATGTGAATGTCCAATGACCAATATCGATGTGTACAAGGTATAGGCGTTCACTGTACAAACATATGTGAATGTCCAACGACCAATATCGATGTGTACAAGGTATAGGCGTTCACTGTACAAACAGATGTGAATGTCCAATGACCAATATCGATGTGTACAAGGTATAGGCATTCACTGTACAAACATAGCCTATGTGAATGTCCAATGACCAATATCGATGTGTACAAGGTATAGGCATTCACTGTACAAACTATTATGTGAATGTCCAATGACCAATATCGATGTGTAATAGGCATTCACTGTACAACCATAATGTCCAACGTCCAATATACATAAAGCATCATTGATAGTCGCTTTACAAACCTATGTGAGCGTCCATCCAACGTCCAATTTCAAACTGACTTTACCAACTTGGTAACTATACAGTTACCAAGGTTAGTTTTGGTGAGTTATGTTGCTTAGTTACCTCAGCAACAGGCGTTGCTTACTACAGTTCGTGCAGTGATGTGTACTTATGGTTTTTATTGCAGCAGTAATGCATGTCAAGTGTTGGCTGTTATTTGTGGATTGTTTGTCAACTACCCCTGTATTTGTTGACTCATAATTATCATTACTATAGCGAAAACAGATTTCATGTCGTTGACTTTGTTTTCAGTGCTCAGTCATCAAAAAGGGCAATTTGTAATTGTCTGTGTTTAATTTAATATTACAGCTTTGTAGATTTGTTAAAGATTGTGTATTTAATTCCAATGGAAGAGTTAAAGTTAGACGGACAAATCAAAGCAAATTATCGATTGAACACGCCTTTACGAATGACTGGCAACACGCGGGAAATTCAAACACATTACTCAAACATGCGTTACTTGTCATTGCTCATATCTTGCTCCTCAGCTGTGACATTGCTCATATCTTGCTCCTTTTCTAAGCTTCTGTTTATCTCTTTTGTTATCAGTTGTCATGTCCATACTCATTATAATGCACGTTCTCGGGCTTGGTTGGCGGCTTTGGGTAGTGTGTCCACCAACTCACACTTTGGAGCAACGCTCGGAACACATCAGTTATTTTTGTGTTGATTCTAATATAGCCTACTTGGGGCCCTCATCATTTTGAGAGTTGTTTTACAAACACAACTCAAAAGAGATATCATTTCTTTGGCGTTACTGCAAACCTTACTATGCTGTATTCGAACAACGCACACTTTGGAGTACTGCACATACTGTAACGAAATTGTTGAATGGGTAATAGTCTGGCCACTTTGTTAACCGTAACCTGGTATACCATGGAACTGAACACAATATGCATCAAGAAAGAGCTTTGGTGTGTATGTCTTGTTTACGGAATTCTGGTGTTCTGGTGTTTGTTGTTATGGAATTGTGAGGTTATATATAAAGTTTACTAACAGGACATTGAGCCAAAAGGACATTCACCTTTTGCATCCACGATAAAACTACAACAAAGCTTTGCCATATTGGTTTTCATAGTTATAGCCTTCAGTGCCGATGGCATTGAAGTCTCACGCACTAAGTGTCATTTCTTTGAAAGGCGATGCGTTGTACGACTTCAACTTGGCAATTGTCTTTTTTGGTACGGTTTCTTTGATCAACGGTTCCTCACACACTATTTCTGTCCGCGTATGGATACCGCAATTATGCCTGAGAAGCTGCGTGTAAAGGGGAGTGTTTTGTTTTAAACTTTTCTTTCTTTCTTTCTTTTACAGCTTCTTGTCAATACTATTTCTTGCGTCAATCTCTCGCACCGTGTGCGTCAATCTTTGACCACTTACGCATTTCTTACCAACCAAACACGTCAGTGACTTCGCACCCCACCTATGTTTGGGTGCTAATCTACGATTTCCCTGGTTATTTGCCTTAACTTACGGACGTCATTGCAGTGCGTTGGTCTTTTTTTTCACACCAGTTGCGTCGACCCGTCCCCACATGTGCGTCAATATTTTCGAAACGTGCGTCAACCGCCTGGGATTCGCGTCAGTGTTTGAGCGCTTGCGTCAGCTCCTACCCTGAGTATTCGGTAAACAACTAAACGTTGTTTTCTGGTTTGTTTATTTGAAACGTTTGCTCATCTTTCACGGCTCCACAATGAAAACTGTTCAAATAATATATCTTGACTTATTTAATTGTCTCTGCAACATAATTCCCATATGCTTCTCTGCATTATCAATATACATCCCTAGCCCGATGCTAAGGTACTCCATATTTGGCTCAAGTTCCAGGGATTGGAAATTTCTGATTTTTACCTGGATTCAGGCTTGTTTAATTATCTGCTTGGTTTTTATCATTTTATGAAGAAGTAATGTTCTTTCTTCTAGCATTGTATGTTCCCAAAAGCCCATTAAATTATATAACTCAATAGGCCAATAAAGGTTGGACTGCCATCATTTCAATTATCTCCTGAAATTTTGATCCTAGGTTCAAACTTGTTTAGCAATTGGATTATGTATTGCTGTTTTGTTCAGCAGAAAACATCGCGTAACAAAATGTATTTGCTCTGCAAAAATAAACAGGTAACTAGCCACCAACATTGTTAAATACGGTATTTTAGCTGGTAACCAACTGGTGAACGCGAAACAGTTTCTGGTAACCCCGAAATGGTTACCTGTTCGTGTGCTCCATCTGGGACTGTCTTCCCGCTGAATTATTTTTCTGTTGCAAGAAAAATGTTTAAGCTACATTTCTGCTCAAAGGGAGTGTATACCTTAGGTATTAAGGCCAACAATTAATTACCATAAAAACCGACTTGGTAAGAAGCACGTGCAACTGTTGATAATGTATAACATTTTGGGAAACAATTCCCTTCAAAGGAATGTGGTTTTAGAGAGAGAGGGATTCAACAAAAATTATCTCAGAAAACTTTTCTGCATGAAACGTTTCTCATACTGTGTATATTCCAATCACGGATTATTATTCTCTTATAACCGCTCCAGATTTTTGGCGTTGTCTAAAAAACGCTACTACTTTGAAGTGAAATGTTCACAGGTTTACCAAATGTATACTTTTCCCTTAAGGGGCTTTGTAAAATTGGCCCTGAATTATACCTTTGGTAGCCTTTTGGTGTGTGTGTTGGGGGATTTACTTTTTAATTTTTTAGCCCATTTATCCTTCAGTAACTTTGTTTGCAGGTTACCGAAATAATGTTCAACCAGCCATTCAGGCAGCTCATGTGAATTCCTCTGTATACATTTCTGAAAATCGTCTCATTGCATTTCACAGGGAGGAATCTCGACCACAGCGTGCTCGAGAAGACACTGCGGCAACTGATTCGTGAAGCGCCATCTACGGTGCTACCGTCATCGGCAGCAGTCGTACAGCCCGTTACGGTTGCACCGAGAAAATGACGTCATGATATACGCCCTCTTTCAGAATCTTCTCTTTCAGGAAAAGCAAAAAATCAAACAATTAAACAGACACCCCATCAAAGAACGTTCGATGGCTGCATCAAGATGGATGTGAACCTGAAAGCCTAAACGAGAGAATTGTGATGGTCTCACGTGTGATGATCTTTAACCTCTAAGTTTTGATCACAGTTATTTAAAAAAACAAATCAAGAGTGGAGTTTGGAGAGTGCCAAGATCTCAGGAGGATCGAGGCACAGTGAGTTAATTTACAAATGCGTTTGTTAACAAGCTTCTTGACATATAGTCACAGCACTGCTATAAAGTTTCCGCTTTTGGAGTGCGTTTATTTCCCCCCTCCCAACTAATTCTTATACGTCTGAAACTTTAATCACTCTCTTGGTACCGTTCCTTTCTCCACCAAGCTCTGTGCTTTTGGTATCTTTGAGGATTTCCTGGTTTCATTACCAGAATTACGCAATTTTAAAGAATTAAACAAAATGGCACAACTAACGAGTTCCCAAGTGACAAGCCCGCCTCTCAGGTTGTACTATGCCACGCCCTTTTGAAGGCACCGCAAATGCCCCCAGACGACGGCTTGATTGCGCGGGTATCTCCAGCAGGCGCGTCCGACTCACTAGGGGATGCTCCTTGGACAATATTGCCGGTAAAGTGACTCCGAAGTCCCGTCTCTTGGATCGTCAAGCGATGCCTCAGTATTGTATAGTCCTTCCCGTCTCGACATTTTGATCTCATAATTGGATTAAGGCAAGGCACCCAACTCGCGTTCAGCTACAAATCCCAAATCCTTTCGGGATTTCGACAAGAGATTTTCGTCCATTTGAGACCTATGGATGAGTGAACACAAACATTACTGTCTATGGATTAGCAGAAGAAGAAACATTGGTATCTATAAAGAATGGAATGGCTGTATTAAAAAACAATTCGAGCTTGACAAAATAGTATATGAATGTATCCAGAAACTGAAGCGTTTTTGATTGAGTCTGGAATAACAATGCTACTTTGTATGTTGTTTTTTTAAAGAAGAGAAATATTAACAGTGCACATTGAGTGGATTAGTCTGGGCCATATTCCATGAAGCTGGATGACAATTTTACCTTAAAGGGGCAGTGTCGTCGTTAATTCCGTGTGAAATTTGGTGCGTTAAAAAGCTACATTTGAACCGCCTTTGAACCGAGGCTCAAGAATACTTAATACTAATAATACTCGGTTGTTATATAGCGCTTTATCACACCCCTAGGGGCGTATCAAAGCGCTCAGTATTTTTTCCTGCAAGGTATGTGGAGCTACGTTTTTGAAGTATGAGACCTTTTTCCTGTATAGCACCATGTAATGGTTTGCAAGGTGCTGTGGTGCAATATTCTGCCAGTCAAACCAGGAATCGATCATGCACATGCGGCCCTGTCAGTATTGGCTTCAATTTATTGTTTGACCCCAAAGTAGGCCTGAAATGAACGTGTTGGGTCTCACGTTTTGGAACTTTGGATTCCTATACGAACATCGCTTTAGCGTGTAAAGAAAACGTACACTTTAGGCCTAACGCGGCCAAAGCCGAATACACGCGAGATTTGCACAGTTTTTACCACTGAAAGAAAAGGTAATAGTAACATACACTAAAACATAAAGTTCAAGGATGTAAAGCAGATTCTTTTGAAAAATGTATGTTTGGATGATGTTTTTACAGTAGCTATTTATTTATTTCAACTGGGCAGTCTAAATGAATGCACTCTTTTAAACTCAACTTTACTCAAGGACAACGGCATACAAAAACTACTGAGGAAGATTATTAAGTAGTTATGATTAAAATAAAATAAAAGTATTAAAATGAAGACATTTGAAATTAGTTCACCCCTGTTTAGAAGAAAACAAATACAAAACTTATTATATTTTGTTTGGCTTTTCCCGAGTTTAGACTTGTACAGAATCGGTAATCTTGTTTGTGTGTAACAATCGAATGTGTTGTCTTCGTGTTGGGAAGATGCGATAAGTTATGCAGAGCTCATTTTCTAAGTAAAAATAAAACAAAACATATCAAGTGTATGCCTAAAATTAACCATGTGTCCAATAGTATATGTATAACACTGGAATAATTATGCCAATTTACTAGCCTCAATAGTTAGTTGATTCTCTTAATTTATTTTTTTTATAGGTAAATAAATAAGTAACGGTACATTTTATATGTAACATTTCAGAGTGAGCTCAGGTGCATGCGCTTGTTCTAACAGAAGAACAGCAGTTGGTACTCTGCTCCTACATGTGTGTGTGGTTGCTTGGCTTGATTCCACGCGTTACCAACCACTATAAAAGTGGTGTCTCTCTAATACCGTTGTGGAAGTGGAGATGACAGGGTACCGCGGTAAATCCGTTAACACCCGACGCTCACGCCTTCAAATCCAACCAAAATTGCTATCAATGCGAAGGGCTTTTGCCTGTGAATACAAGCAGAATGCGCTGCAGATGCACTCCCTCTCGCCTGCAGGACAGACAGAATGAAACAAAAGCATGACCGCCTAACCTGGAAAGTAAAAAAAAAGGAAAAAAAAAAAAAAGAGAGATAGAGAAAGAGAGGGTGAGAGAACGGGAAACGAATGAAAATCCTCCATGGAGGACTTTCGGAAAATGCAATTTATGAGGTCGAAGCCTTGTACAGTCCGGGCCGCTTGTTTAATAAACAAACTGTAGTCGCCGTTGGAGGCTTTCTTGGTTTGATGCGCTGCCGCTCCTGATCTTCGCTCTCGGGCGAGCCAATGGGGGCAAAAGTGAAAGGCGACGGTGTGTATGTGTGCGGTTGAGTCGCCCCCGTTTATCGGAGTTCTCCTTCCTATTCCCTGTGAGCTATTGCTGCTCCCATTTTGACTCTGCAACGATTGGCAAATGTTGAAATGAGGTCACTGTTATTATTTGTCTGTTGGTTTGTTTTGCTTCGCTGAGGCATAGGATACGTGACTGTGCGGGGAAACCCTCCGAATACTCGGCAAGCGATCCCACAATACTGCTATCTGTTGAACTAAACTCGCCTTTAGAAGTGTTTCTAACTGAACGCCTAATTTGTGCTTGGAAATATTTCAAAGCTGCCCTTAAGAAGTGGCATAATTACAAACACGTTATGGGAGCCCCCATTTTAAAAACTTGGGAACCAGACTATTTTATCAATACAGCCTCGTTTTGGTCCCGTGAATTTAAGCAGCAGCACGACGTGACCTTTGAGTGACCTACAGTCAAGAGGATAACCCGACTAACTGGTCATCCCAATACCATTAAAAAGTCAATACCTTGAGTTATCAATAGTCTATAGTTGAAAGCCTTCAGTGTGGAAGTTATAATAACTGTTAACCCTCCTACTAATGTTAACATTTTAAAGTAAGTTGACTATTCATAATTTGGAACCAACTGCTTTTGTAGATTATGGTGGTACAACCGACTGTGTACTGAACTATCTGTGTACTTTGCATTCACCACATCATGAGTTGCAGTCTAACATTGTTTATCTATTTCATTTATTTATCATTCAAAACCAAAGTGGATAATGTTAAATGGTCAAACAGTAGAAGGGGTAAAGCGAATTGAGCAAAAAGTGTCATTTCGTGGATAGAATGATATCCAAGCCGAAGTCAAGTACCATACATGAATGCACGGATCTACACTACTCCCTCTCACCGTTGATTTATTCTGTTAATTTATGTCCTTTTTATGTGTTTTGTAAAATGACTGTCAAAAAAATGGTTCCGTCATGTAAAATGTGGTTCATAATCCTTGCATATTATTGCTTAAGATGTTCCCTCATTTGAAAATATATTTTATTTTGGCAAGAGGTGTATTTATATAAAGAGGTATTTTTCAATTGAAAAGTTTCCTGCAATTTTGTAACAAATCTACTGTTACACACGTAGACCCTGAAAAATAAACCTGCTATTATGACGTTATAGAAATAGTTAATTGTTAAGTGTCCTGTGTGTAGGTTTGACGTAATTCCACTAAGCCACGCCCACTTAACACAAATTGGCTCCACTGATTACAAAACACTACGGGGAGAGTGTATTGAGCTAATGTTGTCGCCAGTGATGATTGTTCAAGAAAGTTGTAACAATATTGGACTTTGCTTTCACATAGGTTCTTCAAAGACTATAAGGTAGTCTTAGAATTCAAAGTCTTGTCATAAGAATTGCTTTTAAATGATATTCGATAATTTTTTTTTTTTGGGGGGAGGGGGTAAAATTACATACACATAAGTATGCCAGATTTGGAGCCGGAAGAAGCGGAAACTCTGGGGTGCATAGAATACGCACGCGTGCGACGCAGTGACTTATCAAAATGTAAATGAGTGCGTGTAGCTTCAGAGAATAATTATTTCACTATATGGATTCCATGTTGTGTGTTACAGTGCTCTACACAATGTACCCATTCCTTATTGAAAGCTCTTTGCCCAGCAACGAGTTTTCAGACTGCTGTGACTGAGTTTGTAATGACACCCGACCTCGCTTTGAAATTCATAAACTGGAGCAGATTACACATTCTTAGGTCGTGATCGAGACAATAACTGTAGCTCAGGCCGTGATCGAGACAACTGTGGCTTGGCTGTGATCGAGACAATAACAGTGGCTAAGGCTGTGAACTATATAGGCAATAACTGTGGCTTAGGCTGTGAACGAGGCAATAACTGTGGCTTAGGCCGTGATCGAGAGAATAAATGTGGCTTAGGCCGTGATCGAGGCAATAACTGTGGCTTAGGCCGTGATCGAGACAACTGTGGCTCAGGCTGTGAACGAGGCAATAACTGTGGCTTAGGCCGTGATCGAGGCAACTGTGGCTTAGACCTTGTCAGAATTAACAGCTTTGACAGTGGCTGTGGCAAGAACGACAACATGTCCTCATTCTACAACGCTGTCGATTGCAGCCATCGGCCATACCCGTAGCCATAGTGGCTTGATTCGGACGCTGCCCAAGTCTGTGTTTTTCCCCCCATCACATCAGAGTCCAAGTTCATTGCGCTGATTACCGCATAATTATGAGCTTACGACACCCTGTAAAGCACATGATGTTATTGGCCGTAAATTGGGTCCTATACTGACATGCTTCTACGAGCAGGTTCTGGCCACTTAATGGAATCACGGAGCAACTGAACGTGCCCCGTTCCCCACACAGTCCGCCTAAACTGACCCAATTTCGATTTTAAGTCTTGCATAGCCAATCATGCGAAACAGACCAACATAGAATCACATTATTGAACGTTCGGGTCATATTTTCTCATTGAGTCTATAATGTTAAAGATGTAGGCCTACATGCTAAAGGTAAACCAAGATGGCGCCTTCGTTTAAGAACTTCATTATTATCGAAGCCATGTGACTCCATGCACATTGACAATTAGAGACATTTGATAATTATACCTCACGGACTCACTTTCGGTCTCACAGTCATAATGAGAAAAAAATCCAATATGGCGACTGCGCCAAAGTCTCAATAACTATGCCACACAGCCTCACTTTCGGTCTCACAGACATTATCAGAAATAAACCAATATGGTGACTGCGTTTTATACTCTCAATATCAATGCCACACAGCCTCACTTTCGGTCTCACAGACAGTATGGGAAAAAACCAACTCACGATAGCGAGTGTTACACAGCCTCACCTTGAGAAATAAACTTACATGTCGATTACGTGTGAAAGTCTTGATGCTGAGTCTCACAATGTCGCTCTTTGAATCTCACACTGAAGTCACAGAGAAATAAGAAAATATGGCTGCTATACGTCTCGGACCGTCTTCGTATTGAGGTCACACTACCCTGAAGCGGATATATCACAGTCATCGAGCGGGGAGTCACACGGCCAGCATTGGAGTTCCGTAGCCACCTATGGATCATCCAAAACTTGATTGAAATTCATAATAGAAAAACAAACCCACAGGCTTGTAATCATTGATGTAATTACACCTCGTCTGGGAGGGAAAATATTTGTGTGTTTTTTATGAAATGCCCGAAGACTTGAGTTGAATCTTCTAAATGTATTATGGGGACTGAGTGCCCAGTTCAATTAATGGCGGCTATGTATTGCCTTAGAGTGTTTTTGTAGTTGACTTTCTACTTTCATATCAGAAAGCTCTCCTAAAGTTTTGATTGCGAATATTTTACCTTGCCAAAATGGTTTGTATAATTTATAGGGTCAATTTTTGAAAGGCTATTTTATACATAGGGCGTGTGATTTTTTTTTAAAGAGAGTTAATGCCCATGTATTGTACGTAAAGCAAAGTCAATGGGAAAAGCACTCCGTTCAAATCCACCTTGGAAATGGAGACGTTGTATAAGAGCACATTTTGGTACATAGAGTTTGAATTATCCCTTTTGATATGAAATATAACTCCAAATCAATCATACCTAAAACGTATGGAGTTGGAGGAGAAGCGTGACTGTCCTGAATTCAGACCTTTATCATGGTGCGGTCATTTTTGTTGATCATACTCCCTGTATTCAATATCAATAAGTACTGATTCTTACGACACATTGGTTACCAGACCATTTTGACCACGTGGTGCACGTGTGCACACCTCAAAATTATGACTGAGTCAATGAACAAAGACTGATAGATATTTAAGATCATGCTGTTGTTGTTGTTTCTGTTGCTGTTGCTGTTGCTGCTACTGCTGTTGATGTTTTGATGTTGTTGTTGCGGCTGCTGTTTATGTTTTGAGGTTGTTTTGCTGTTGTTGCTGCTGCTGATGATGTTGTTTTGATGTTGTTTTGCTGTTGTTGCTGCTGTTGTTGTTGACAAAAACCAAGATAATGTGAAAAGCGTTTTCATTTTTCAAAGTTATAGTTTTCGTCAAAGTTTTTTCCCTTAATGTTTGCTTGTTGTTGTTGTTTTTAATGTTAGCCAATGTTTGTGCTCAGAAGTTAGGACATATACTTTCTTTTGTGTTATGGGGGTGTTTTATTTGTGTTGGACGTATAGGGGGGCCTATTATTGACAACCCCCATAATATTGGACAGATAAGCTTAACTGAGCCTTAACTGGGTTATTATTGCACATTATGGGCCTATGTAATTTAAGAGGCTATGGGACTTGTAAAATTGTATGATTTTTTAAATACATATCAGTTGCATGGGCTGCAGTGGGACCTCCTTGTAGTATGGAGTGCACCCTTAAAATATTAAATCCAGACCTAGCTAATACAATTGGGCGCTTGCTATCGTTTATATACACAGACAGTTCTTGGTAAGAAAAATTCGCAGCACAGAATTGATCCGGAGATAAGAGTTCGATGAGATGGAATCTCTAAGTTAAATTGTCTTTGCTGCATCACTTGGACAATGTATCCCGATGATCACCCATCATTTGAAACAACAGGCTGCACGCGTCTTTAAAGAGGGTCGTCAGTTGCCTCGTAATTACACTTGTCACATGTACCGTTAACGGGGACGGAGTACGGGTTCACCGAGGCGTTGAGACGGCATCCCGGCCGGATCAGAGCTCCGTTAGCCCCGGGGGTTTCCATCGCTGTAACAGGCGGTCATGCGTATGATTACCATCATCACAGAGCACAACCAACCGAGAGCAAAAGCAGCCGATTGCGGACTCGGGCACATTTGTGGAGGGTAAAATAAAATAATACCAAAAAAAGACAAAAATAAAAAAGACAAAAATGCGGGACAGAAATGCGGCATCAAACTCATCAAAACCAGTGTAGGGTGAATAATGACATCACTACAAACAATTGGTGATTCATTGAACACAGGAGATTATTGTTTTTAAATGGTGAATGGGAGGTAGACTGTTTGGGGATTAGAAGGGGGTGAAAGAGTGGGGAAGACAAGATTCACGCAGATTTGATCAAATGTGTGAGGACGCGGAAGCGTCAAAGCATTTTAGCGACTTGCAAATTGAGTACTAAGTATCTAAGACATATGTACTTCGCACTGTGATATTTTATTAGGCTTTGCTTGGACGGGCGTCTGTGATTCAAGGTTACGTGGGCGGTTTTGAGAAAAACACAAATCTGTGGAAATCGTGTCAAGAAATTAGCCTGTTAATGTTCACCCTAATTTGCGTGTACTCCAATGATTCACTTTGCAATCAATGATATCGTGTATAAACTGGATCAATGATTGCGTTCCAATTGCTCACATCGAATTGCAATTGTAAAACCAAATCAGGAACAGACTAACACAAGTCTACGGTCTTTGTACAACTTCAACAAGGTTAATGTAAATCAGTGGAATTCAAGAAATCAAATTTGTTAGTTAGACCCTTCCTCACACTTTACATGGCAATTTTTATGGACATTAAATCCCAGGAAATTCCCGGGGATTGTTAACCCTCACCTCCACCCCGGTTTTTTGTCCACACGTCTTGAATTTTGTTCTGGGGTAAAATGAAACACTCATCTCGCTTTACCCTACTCTCACTGGGTAGCTGTTTCCCGGGGAATGTGAGTTTACGGGGGTTTACCAGGGTTATACTTGTGTCGTTATAATTAGTCGTGCAGCGTGAAGGGGACAGTGATAAAGTATGTATTTTCAACCGGTTATCACACAATAATGTTCGAGCTAAAAACCGATCAGAGGGTCAAGACTTTTGGAACTGCAAATGACATTATAAAACATGACTTAATGGATGTCATAGACCATGCATTCAAAGTGATAGACACAACACCGTAAAATATGATGTGTAATTTATTAAAAAAGAAATACCCCGACGTTTTATTTAATCGTGAATGGACTTTTCTCACCCAAGACAAACGTAATCAGTGACGTAATTCCTTCTGAAAACCGTATTTCTGGCACCAAACACACGTCTATAGAATCACCTGTAACAATCCCGGCGCGAACGCGCAGCAACCACAATTTCCAAATAAATAGGTCTGGAAACCCACAAGCAGTTTAACCTACAAATTATATCAGACACGTTCCACGGAACTGCATTTGTACTTTCCGAACCGTCCTATAGAGGTCTCCTTCCAAAGCCCCGAATAAATACCTCGGAAATATTATTAATTGAAAACTAAATGGGGTGTGCGGTGGGGATCAACGCAACGCTAGCCCCCATGAAATGACGTGTCCGTTTTCTGCTTGACGGGAGACTACTCGCAAAGCCGCACACAGCATCGATATTTTAATTATTTACTCGCAATCGACTCGGTTAAACTGGTTATCTGCGGATTTTTGAGCTGAAGATTTCCATTCCTATGGGGTTGTAACCCAGATACTTCAGTAGTGTTTTATTATTTATCATTGGTAGACTGTCTTCTGTAGTTGCTGGATGATTTAAAAGACTGATAGAATGGATTTACCCTTTTCTCTTCTTCAGCTAATGTACAATATCAGGTAGGGAAACCGTACATTGTGCTCTTTAATTTTTAAGATGTGAGTTTTATAAATGGAAACTTGTTTTCTTCTGAATGAACTTGAGAATAGCGTGACCATTTTCCAGGGTATAATCACTACTCAGCCATTAATATTGGCATATTATGATAAATTAATGGTTCAAAATGCGCCTTGCGTGTACAAGCCTTACTCTAATCATATTCGGAGTTACATAATCACGGTGGCAACAAAAGTAAAACATAAAGTTTAATAATTCAATAATATAAATTATCAATCTCTGTGTCTAAGTGAGCGGGCAGTCAACTTGCCGTTTAGTTCTTGGAACACTACGTATTTAAACACGGTTTTTGGGACACGATGTATGTGTATATGGTTT
>JAUELU010000013.1:7254961-7292400 GCA_032357145.1 Evasterias troschelii
TTCCTCAGTCGTAAACTCGTGTTTTTCATGTTGCTTTGTTTGTTATTGTTGAACAAAGTTAACACTATCTATGACAAAATAATTACATGGTTAATCGTTTGGTTTGAGTGAAGGTGTCCAAAGTTCATAGAAAATGTATAATATAAAATATATTTTAAAAGCATCAACAACAACATCAACGACGATGGCAGCGACGACGACGCGACGACGACAACAACAACAACAACAACAACATCAACAACAACAAAAACAACAACAGTCGCACAATAAAATTATGGCATGGAACAAGTAGCTGCTATCTATTTCAGCTAAGCGGTTTTTTTTCTGTGATGAGCTAAGCACAGGCAGCGCTTTATAATTTCCAAGTATGCATTACCTCTGGGTGTTAAGTATTATTATCATTTTATTGTAACTTTACCCGAGTCCAATTCAGGTAAATTATTTGATGAAATTTGGCTGGATAGTGTACCAACCCTTTAGCAGGGATGCTCGCATGTTTTGTCTTTGGAAGAAGAGTACATTGTTTAGCGAGCCATCCCCATCCCTTATCAAGCATCATTCGATCAAGTTGCATGCCATGTTGTCAAAAACGTGATCTGTGTATAGAGATGAAATACCGGGAAGGGGGGAACAAACGGCCTCCGTGCCTCCACAAATTAAATTTCATCTTCCCCCCCTTATATACCTTCTTGACTATCACACAGCGAGCTGCATGCCCGCACACCCCTAGGGGGGTTGCTTGGGTAGTCCGAGCCGGGGACAAGGAATGGGAGGGTTTCGGTGCGATTCACCCGGCGGGACCGGTCCCGGACTCGCGGTCTTGTTTTCTTAAGACCGCCTTTTGCCGTGGATTTGGAGGGAATGATCGAACGTATCGCCCGTGGGGTAGTTGGGCTTCGATACGCCCGCTGGCGCAGTGCTGTCGGAAGGAATATTTGATTGTAACCGGTCCGCTGAATGAGTAGAATGCCAAACGATGTCAGATAAATATATGCAATAACTGTATCCACTTCTTTGTATAGGACTTGACGATGCAGTTCACGTACACTTCTTTCCTTCGGTCACGGTTTCTTCTTTTACAATGGACTACATTATGTTTTCAGTCCGTGCGCTGAACAGCGCTTTGATTTGCTTCTACCGTGATGCCACTCATCAGACACAACCAACACTCAAATAAAACATTACAGTCAAAATAATGTAGATTAAGAAACGTTTACACTCGTCTACATTTTGTCTTTAGACACTGTTGAATTCGTTTGTCGACATTATTTGTCTGTGATTAATTTGTTTTAAATAATAATGCAAAGAAAGTAATAGATTATCATTTTTCAGCGATATCTTTCGTAGATACATACATTTGTATTTTGAGGTGGTTCGTTGTCTGCAGGAAATTCTATCTCAGCTGACTTTGTGTGCATATCATCTGCCATTGCGGACTTTTTTTCACTTGTGTTTTATCACATTTTGTGGGAAATGTCATTTCTGAAAAGATATAATTTTTTAATGAGAGATATGTTTTGCTTGTCCAACTCTTCAAGTCGCTGTTTCACGGATCGCAAAAGTCTTTATATTAAGAGACGAGATGCTGCCTCAAGATCGCGTTTGCATTGTGAATACCTTGTGGGCGACTGGATCCTATAAGTCATTCGCTCACAGGAGTAAATAAAATAACGCCATTCCTAGGTTGAAATAATTGTATATCTTTATTAATTACACAATTACAGGATTCTAAATAATTTACTAACATGGCTTTCTCGTATAGCCCCTCGCCCCCGAACACTGAAATATTGAATCGATATATCCTATGACGGAAGAAAGAACAGGACCATCTCTTAACGTTTTACGGGGGCGAAGTGGCGAGTAGCTTTAGACTCAATCGACTTTGACTTGATTGTGGGACAATACACGATAAGGTGAAATTCCATTACCTATAGTATTTGCGTCTTCACTTCATCAATGAGGGCATTCTAAATTATAAAGATGCTTTGAAGTTTTTGTGTGAATTTTAGATAACAACAAATCAATTACAGGAACAATACAACATTGTCATAAACAAAATGATTTCAGTCTTTGTAGCCAGAGATAATACGTAGACCGGAAAAGCAACGGACGAAAAAAGAAAAACATCACAGTGAAATGTACATAGACGTCACGAAATGTTTACAACAAACGGATTTATATAGATATGTAATCATCATTTTAGATGTACTTTTTAATGGCCGCGTGGATCATCTTTTTAGGTGCTTTTTAACTAAAATTTAGTTTTTGTTTTATTTAATGACACGACTATTTTATGACTTTTATTTAAGATATAAGTAACCATAAAGCTCCATGATAGGCCTAAGGAATTAAACTTGCATCAGTCTGGAAAATATTTTCATTAAAAGCCCGTCAACAAAACATGTATCCGTTTTCTGCTGTCTTCAAGCAAGCGTAATATCAAGTATATATTCTTGAATTCAAGTCGGTTTTATTGTGTGTTCTGTCCTTAGTCCTTGTGTCGTCCATTTTAAAAAGACTGACGAACTCATTTTATTTTATACACAGATTTATTTCAATGTAATGTACCCAATGCTATAATTATGTTACAAAAGGGGGATTGGCCATTACGGGTCTTTGAATGTCTCGTCATTATACACAATTATAATGATCTGACAGAAAACGCAGGCCGTGTTTTTGATCAAGCCATTTTCCAGCGTTGTAAGTTTTCGCTGTGTTTCTGGCCTTCGATTGTTCTTTCGCAATACCTAAGACACGCAATCATAATTTATCATTATTAATTGAGTAAAAATAAAGTTGTAAACAACATGGAATGTAAAGGGTTAAAGCTGACAATCACCAACAACCGTTAGCGGAGGTCAGGAGTCGCCGAACTCAAAGAAAAAAAAAGAAAAAAAAAGATTTCATTGAGCCAGACGGGTTTGTTATGTATTTATTTTATTTATTTTTAATTTAAAGATTTACCCTTACGATTTTTTTATTAGTATACAATAACTTTAGGTTTACGTATTCGTTGCCAAGTATTATTGCATTATCTGCAAATATTTATCATTTTATCGAAAACACAAAAATGCATTGTACTCCAGAGTGTACATAATACATGCGTATTTGAGTTACGCAATAAATGTCAAATTTCTCTGCTCATTTCGAAAACGCACGATTAAAATATCTTGACATATTTATCCTCTCCCCGGACTATTTTTCCCTTCTACGATCATCAACAGTTTTCATGTTATCAGCCTAGGTTTTATACCTATGCACTTGGTACGGATTAACTTCGCGATAGTGAGTACAGTTTAGCGTAGGAGCCGTATTTTTTTTGTAGCGGCGTTACTCTGACTGTGAAGTCGTACCTCTCTGGAAATTAACAGGTGAACAAGGCCAATTTATGATCCACTCACCGTGAACACCGAACACCCCTTGTACCTGCTCTAAATAAAGTTCACTTCACTGTGATGCATTTTGGCCCCCGCCTTTGAGACAATCTTTCCTTACAACATCCGTTGATCTACTTCTCTCTATTGCTTCATTTTGTAGAAGTTGCTCAAAACTGAACTGTACCGATTCTACCGCATGTTGCACCTTCGCAGCACCTTGGTCCCGTTTATGTCTGGGATTTGTGAACTACAATTTGAGCTATCTATTTCTATTAAGGCTTTTGTTTGAGCAGCTTGATTGGTGTGTATAAGTTTGAAGACCCTCTGCAGTCAATTCTTAGGGAAAAGGGATTGCCCTATTTATGCCACGGTCAAAGAAATATTTCAAATTATTTTTTGAAACAGCAAACCGTTTTTTTTTATAAGGAAGTTTATACCTTTATAAAAAAAATAAAACAAATAATCAATTAATAAAGGCGAAGAGGCAGAAGAAGAAAAAAACGAATTCTTGTTTGATTTGGCTGAAATGTAAAATCATAACATATGATTTGTTATCATTTTAAGTTTATTTGTGCTACTGTATTTTTTGTTACTGTATCAAACTGATTTAAAACACAATACACGGCAACCTTAAGAATTCAATTTTTAAAAAATAATTATGATTGTTTTCGTCAGGTATGAACACATATTCTGGGTTTAATTTGGTAGTGAGCAAAGACAAATCATGTTGTGAGAACAAACCTCGTTTTTCAAATCATAATGATTTTTCATGAAGCGAATAAATCGTATTGCAAGAACTTATCTCCCAACTTACCCGTAGCCCAAACTGCTCTTGGCGAAGAGGCCGTGGTAAACGATATTCAAAATGTTCTTACATGGTCAAATAATGGCATTTTCAATCAAGAAAAACATGTTCAAAAATCACTTCATCTTGTTCGTCTAACAATTTTGTACATCGCCCTTTGTTTTCACGAATAACGTGTCCAGTTTGCACCATTACGAAAGATACACAGGTTGTACTTATGTTTCTTTATGTTTTGAACCTTTTTTCCCCAAAAGTGAATTTAATGACTACGTATACAAGGTTTGACAATTCTGTTTGGCCGTAAAGTGAGTGACAGAGTAGGCGGGGCTACGGAGCAGTGACGACTAAACTGTGACAGTCCATCATATCATTCGACCAATCGTATCGCTCGCAGTGCCGTCACTGCATCACCGGGCGAGGGCGCCCTTCACCGTCACCGTAAAGTTATCGCAGATAATGATCTTGCTGTACCAACACACGGTGTGTATTGTATATATTGGTTTCTGCAACAGGACTCACCGCTATTCATTAGGTCCAAGGTGCTCTGCTGAAGGTGGGCGGTATTGGCTACCGATGTTTAATTTCCCCCTTATTTTCACGGAGAACATTCGCCGAGCATCTCCCCTTACCTTGCCGGCCATCAGACGATTGAATCCCACCAAAGACTGATGAACCAAGAGTGTCCATCACCAAACTGTCGTTGCATTGTTTGATGCGTTAAAATCATCTAATTATCAGAGATAGGCGTACACAAGTGTTGGGCAAACTTCATTGATATGCAAATGAGCCGACGACCAGCCGACAAATGACAACATTGGGAGATCACGTGGTGGGAAACTGTACATGTGCCTGAGCTTGCTATAGATAAAGATGACAACGGTGATGTTAGGCGAGACATTCTGTTCCGCGGCTTATTAAGGTGGGACGAACAAACTTCTTGCAAAATTTTCACCTTTTTTTCTTTGACTGAACTCACAGTGTTTCTTCAGTCGTTTGTTGGTTTGTGGTCACCCAGCCATCGCCGAATACGACCAGCCAAGCTAGTGGCTGATGTCTGGCCTCGCATACTGTGTGTGTTTGCACTGAAGCGAACACAAGCCCGTGGAGTGGGCCCGTATTAACAACATTACAGCGACCTCAACTGTGAAACGCAGGCGTGTGTGGGGATAACCTAATTCCGTGGCTGTTTTCTTCTGACTTGTCATTGCGAGGCAGTTGAGTGTGACTGACTGTATTGCTCAGCGATTGTCGAGCGACGGACGGGGTTGATTTTAGGTGGCCGCGGAGCCAGTACGAACCGGCGACGACCGTGTCAAGACAGCTCAAGACGACGGGGCCATCGTCTGATCAGACCGGCGTAGACATGACCGTGAGCTCCGCTAATGCCATGGAGGAGTCAAAGGTGAGCGCTCCGGCCCAGCAGCAGCAGCAGCAACAACAGCAACAACAGCAGCAACAACAACAACACGACTCCGGGATAGTCGGCGGTGGGCCGGGGCCCATTGCTTTCCACTGCCGGAAAGATCTACCCCTACCACCGGCACGGCAAGTCAAAGACACCGATCCAATGGAACAGTTCTCGGACAGTGAGATGCTCGATTCAGCCGATAAGGACGAGTCAGAAATACACAGTAAGGACTCGGACGACATCGAGCTTGTGTCTGAGAAACAGGAAGACGCAGACTCCAACTCTGATGAGAAAAAAGCTAAGTCCAGTTCGGTCAAGCCACCGTACTCCTACATTGCACTCATAACTATGTCTATTCTCCAATCACCACAGAAAAGACTGACACTAAGCGGTATCTGCGAGTTTATCATGAACCGTTTTCCTTACTATCGGGAGAAATTCCCCGTCTGGCAGAACAGCATACGGCACAACCTATCCCTCAATGACTGCTTCATCAAAATTCCACGAGAGCCAGGTAACCCTGGGAAAGGGAACTACTGGACGCTGGACCCAGCCAGTGAGGACATGTTCGACAACGGGTCTTTCCTCCGGAGGAGGAAACGCTACAAGCGGCACCATCCTGACCTGGGGATCAGTCTACGTGAACACTCGGCATTTATGGCCGCCAGCCCGTACGGGCATCATATTAGTTACGGGCACCCACACGCTATGTTGCCGTACCACTACGTCTCGCCGCTCCCCCCTCCCGTGCCTCTGTCCCTCACCACTTCAGCGGCACACAGTTTACACAGCCAGGCGTTGAGCAGCCTCATGTCGGCCGGCGTTACAGCAGCCCCAGTCCGTTCCGGTTTCAGCATCGAGAGCCTCATCGGCAACAGTGCTAGTACGAACTCGAGCAACACACCAAATAGTGTCATCAGCACAAGTAGTAGCACAAGTAGTATTACCTCACCTGTGAACAGCTTGCTGGCATTCCGCCCACCAACGAGCCTTCACTCGGCTCTTTCACCCTTCATCACAGCTGGGGCAGCGAGCGCTTTTACTGCCCCCGTGCCTTCCTCCTTCGATCTCGAAAAATACAGACAGTGTTTACAGTGCAATGGTTTAGCGGCAACAACTTGTGCCTGGCGCTGATCCAAGGACACCATCTATACATACACATATAAAAATATATATCTATATATATTGAAACTATATTCGAACACCGGGACAGCAGTTGTCAGGTAAGCCTTTCAAAAATTGTGCATAGGCCCCTGACTGTACATTACATTAATCTGCACCCTGAACTAAAAGAAAAAAGCCAAGTGGGTTTTTAAGATTGAGTAGAATTTTAAACTGTGGATTAAACTAATTAGTCTATGTTTGAATCGAGTTTTCCTGAGCTTGGTTGCTCACAGGCCGTCCCGTTGACAACCCTCGTGCCGCGAACTGCCTCCACCGAGAAAAGGGGCTGATCGTGGCGGGCGTTTGGAAGCGTGAAGACCCGTGAGCAACAGCGGCGGATCACGGTCGATTTCAACTGCATGATACCGTATCACCCAAGACTGGCGTTTGTTACTGTATGTGTGTGATGTGTGAGAAAGAGAGCCTATGTCGCAATTTCAATACGGGTCACTTGCGCAAACCGTACACCCGATCAAATCCATCTTGTATATGTACATTGTCACCAACCAGGACAAACAAACTGTTGTAGTTAATGCTTTTGAACTTGGACTGGATGTGAACTGGGTTCGACCCGGATAAAGGCACAAGTGCCCCTTCTAGTCAGTACGGCGTTCATGATGCAAGCTCGTTATAAACGTGTAAGTGAAATGCCTTTTCACTAAACAAATACTTAATAACGACTAGATTACGAAATAGCATTGGTGTGAAAAAACGTATATTTATATTCCGTAGATTGAACATATTGTAGAATCTTGTCCACACAGACTGCACACAGTAAAAACATGCAAAAAAAAATTATTACCATTATTTGGTGGAGTATATAATACGGTGTCCAAGAGCGGACAAGTGAAAAAAAAAGTTTCATGTATTGTGCCGCAATAGTATACCGTTGAATTTAGATTGTACACGTGTTAAGATGTTTTATTTTTATGGATGTCTTTCTGTTGTACGTGAAAGAAAAAAAAAGTAAAAAAAAAATTGTGAAGAATACAGTGCCGACTTGAGGCTAGTTTATGCTTTAGAAGTTTGGCAAAATGCACAACTGAAAATTGTATAAAAAAATTGAAGAAGTTTAAGAGAATGGACCTAAAGTATTTAAAAACACAAAAATAGCCATTGAAACTCATCTTGCTAAACGAAAGATTATGTGAACCAGGTTCTGTGTCCAATAGTACATAATTTGCTGCCGTCTAGTTTTAATTTTTATAAAGCTTCACGAGTATGATTTTTACCAAGTAACATACTAATAACTAGGGTTTAAATAACTAGTTAAACGGTTAATCACTCTTTATTAAGGAACAAGAGCTGTTAAATGTGGTGCACAAGGTGCTCATTTCATGATAAAGATATATTCCATTTATTTTCAACCACTAACAGCAAATTCAGTTTATGTTATAAGCATTACTTTAATAAGAGTTTAAGTTATACTGCAGGTTTATAAATGGCTGTTTCCGTTTTTATGTCAAATCTTGTCTGAAGTAGCCTTTCCAATGACCTAGAGTACTGTCTTTTGCTTGTTAGTACATGAAATTGTCAACCCTAGACGTGAGTGTGTTATTTGGTCGTGGTCGGAAGTGGGATAATCAGTCAGTCCATCATTCAACTTATAGCTAAACAGCTCCCAAAAGGCCAGCCTACTTTCCAACCTATAAAACAAGGTTGAATCGTTTGTGAAATAGCCATAAGCTACCGACATGCCATAGCTTTCAGCAATTTTCCACCGATTCTGAACATGACGGTTTGAAGAGGTGATGTAGATCCTTGATGATGATGATAATGATTATTGTTGTTATTAAAATATCTACCGCCACCCCCTTTTTTTCAATTTTGGCCGGCAGGCTAGCCCTGGATGGCCGCCCCACCGCCCCACCGCACACTGAAAAGACAACTCGTGTGTCGCGGGTTTTGAGTTTCATGTACAACCGGTCGCAACCGAGTGCTATGCCGCATAGCCCCTGGCCCACTCTGGCAGGCGGCCCGGCAAGCACTACCGTCCTCGGAGTTATAGAATCGCCTCTTCTCGCAGGTGTTGCCCAGGCATTAGGAAACCCCTCACCAAAAAAAAAAAAAAAAAAAAAAAGGGACAGAATTTGAACGGAAATAATAACCTTAGAACTTATTTGGTCTTACGAACTATTAAAACTATAACAGTCAGTGCTTCACTCCTATTTCGCGTGTCCACGGGCATGGTTCACCCGAAACCCCAAGCACTGTTCAGCCTGAGATCATTTTATAGGGTTTTCACAGGTTCAAAACAGGATAGCATGAATGAAGCCTCGTGGTAAAACAAAATCAAGGGTTATTCGAACTCGCCTTTACGAAGCTTGCAAACTGAAATGAGCCCCCCCCCCCCCCCATCCAGATTCTCCGAACCAGGAGGAATAATGGCGACGAAAGACAAAATGTAGGGCACAGAATGGCACCCAATAAAATCATATTATTGACGAGTTCTTGGTAAAATTATCCCGTTCAAGGGGGAAAAATTCAGAGCAATTTCGTTTGGGTTTACTGCGGTAGTGAGCATTTCGACGTGCTTCCAAAACGAAGTCAGTTTGCCAAGAAAATTTTCGGAAACAGTTTCAAACTGATATCAGATGAACATTAAATTCCTTTCAAAAGATTCTGCGAATTGTCGAAGACAAAAAGTAATTGCTTTACTGGAGACCCTCCAAAAACATCCGAGATTGCTTTAAAAAAAAACGGATGGATTCACAAAGTTCAAAAAGGTGTATTCCAACTAAACTGCAAATGAAATTGGAACTCTAGTGATGTGATGTTGTTGGTTGACTCTAAGACACAGTAAAGGGGATAGCTTTATACAACACAAACTGCATTTTAGATTTAGCACACAGTAACTGAGCTTGTCCTGTTTATTAGTGTGATTTGGTAAATTGTGTAATACAGGTAGATTTTCCATTCAATTGGTTGGTAATCTAGTAACCGCGGGAAATATATATAAATATATATTTAAAGGCCTGACCCGGTTGTTTGGGTCGCTCTTAGACACTTTGTTATGTTCAACGATCCTCAAACGTTGGACCCTGTGTGTATAATATTGTGCAATTATATTGTGATAAAAAAAAACCTAAATTCATCTGTTGGCCATGTATATGAATGTGAATGTTATACAGGAATTTGTATGGAAAAAAATTGAAGAAAAAAAGAGAAGACTGTTTGTCTTCGGTCTGTCAAGAAAATGAAAAAAACTGAGTTCACGTCTTGTGTTGTATGAGGTTCGTGTCTGTATTAGGTGTGTACAAAACAAAGGCAGAGTGGTCGTCGTTTTTAATCTTAAAACAAACACAACAAATTTTTTATACAAATATTTTAAACTATACTTCATTGAAACCTTTAGAAAATCTTCAAATTAAGGCAGTCATTTCCCCAATAAAACACCGAACATTTGGTTATTGCTTTCGATAGGGATGCCGTGCATGCTAATTCTGTCCCCACTGTGATTTGGCAACTGAGTATTGCTGACAAGTTTTAGAGCACACGGAATTATTTTGGGCGGGAGTGCTTTTAGGGTAATAAGTACTTGCATAAAACAACACAATCATCAAACTCCAAATTCATATGTTGTTTTGATCATTTCCAATTATGTATCATACCTTGAGGAGACGCACAAAATATTGAATAGAAATTTCTACTCGACCCATTTTCGGCTGTGATATTGTCATCGTTGCGTAAACACTGAAGGAAAAAAAAACTCCCCCGCTCGACCTGTTGCTTTTATGCAGGAGGTGTAGGAATGTAAAATTTAAAATTGGTCACCACCCCATATGAAACCAGACATTGGTACGATTTATACAATCGGACTTCCACGAGTGACCTCTTGGTTCAATACTTCATATAGTTTGCAGATATTTGACTCCAACCGGTTCTTTTGCCAGTTCCAAGATTTGATGTCTGGATTTCATGCCTGGTGTGTTTACCTTCCTGTCAGGTAAACTGCAAGGATTGTGACGCGAAGGACTTTCTCATCGACAATTAAAGACAATTTCCTTGGAGCTTCTGAGAAAATTTGCTAAAAATAAAGATAGCAGACAAGAATACTTAGGATTGAGTTGCTGAAGCCAGACTGATCAAACCTCTAACGAAGTCTTAGAAAGAATTGCATAAATAGACGCGTAAGATTACGATGACTATAACAACAATATTAATCGTAGGCCTCGTGACAAAACACAAACATTTTGACTTATTATGTACTATAATTACCCTGATCGAGGGTGATGATATAGGGGTGTAACTTCCACTAAGTTTAATCGAGTCTATTTTGATTAACAAGTGCATTATCAGCTTGATTTGCAAAGATCAAAATACTGACATGGGAGTATGGTAGGATGGTAAAAAAATTGCTTCATGGGGCGATTGGTCCTACGCGTTTAGAAGGTTGGGGGTATAGGCTTTCTGCGTCCTCATGCAACCCTTACCAAAAAGACAAGCGAGAGAGCTGACCGTTTACAAGACAATTGTGTTTTTTCACAGCGATGTGAAGTGCATTTAAACAGTCTTATGTTTGACTAATTTCACATGTTTGTGATGTACCCTAAAATTTGCCGAAATTACAGCCAGTTATTTCTATAAAATTTAACAAAGCTTTACAAAGGAGGTCTTGTGATTTCATATCATCAATTTTGTACGGGCTGTTCAAACTTTAAAAACAAGAACATTGTAAATTTGTTGATATTTTAATTATTTAAAGCGAATCCCCATATAAAATACTGCAGTCTATACTCGTTCACAAACAGGTGACGAGGCTTCACCACAAAGGATTGCAAGCATCTTGGCTCATCTGTCATCGCTACTTCCCTAATGTTACAGGGGAAAACAAATCATCCACCAACTTGTTGATTTCTTTGCTCCACGACAAACAAGAAAATTGGGTAGTTGTGTTCAGAACTGTTAAATCTAAACATGTGCCATGTATTTCACAACATTTCTTGTCAGTCTCGAAAACCGTGAGACAATTTTCGCAAAACAGCACAAATTTACTGTTTACATCCCTTGCTCGTTGGCCTCTTCTGTAATAAGATATTCCCACTTGAGAATTTGTATTAGTTTCGGTACAGTCCCTTTAAAATTTCCTAGGCCATTTTTTAGTCAAAAATTGGTTGATCATGACTAATATTTAGCGTATCCATCAGTCCTAATTACGGCGTCCTTGGTGATATGGTAGCGTGTTCGCAAGACATTATAGGCCTATATATAAAAAAAAAGTAGGAGGAAAAAAAACACTCAGACACAAACAAAGGCGGCATATGTGTATTACTGTGTTTAAACGTTTATGATTCACAAATCCAGGTTAACTAGATAAAACAACACTGGTAATTACTCGATTATGAAATCTGCTTAACGTGAAGCTGTCATGATCGCTTGTAGTCAGTCAGAACAATAAAAGCAAACGCTCGCGGATCGCTTATCGAGTTGGCTAGTTTAAGTACGGCCTGTACTGCTTTTTCAAATGCTCTCAAACCTTTCAATTTAATTCAGTTGATATTAATCGCCACTGAAAATATTTAACGTTGTGGCCTCTTGTGTATAAAAGGAAATTCTGAGATGATAAAAATATCAACAACAAAATAAAAACTATTATTAAACAAATAAATGAAAATGAATCATTACAATTAGCGGGAAGTCCTTTGAAAAAGCAAACCTATATTTTAAAACATTTAAAGAACAGTGCTAAAAAAACCACCCCAAAAACTAATAAATATAATATATAGAGTGTGGTTTTCCTGATCAAATTTCTTGATGTTATTCTTCACCCAATTTATATGGTTATTCTAAAAGTTATATCTTTAACTACTACTGATTTGTTAATCTTCCATTTGCAAAAGAAATGACTGACTAATTCTCGATGGAAGTTCGTAGAAATTGTAAAACACAGTTCCTTAGTGAAAATGCCACAATCACGGTCTTCTTCTCCGGTGTCTCCTTTGCCCCAAAACAAAGCATTTAGAAGAAGATAAAAAACCTTTAAAAAAAAAAAAAAAAAAAAAAGAGGAAAAAACCCACATCAGTATAAAAATGCAGCGGATTGAATTTCGGAGCCTCAAAGCTCAAAAAGATACACCATTCCACCATGCAATAAACAGAGGACTGTATCACTACTTGCCAATTTCCAAGCTTTTATTTCTCCGATGTTTTATCGTATAGTTGCGTCTCCAACAGCACTGTCTTGCAAAGCAGTTCCGGCAGCATAACCTGCACGTTGTACTTTACAAAAAAAATCGTTATTTTGTTAACCAGTAAAGAATTGCATTACAGAAGCGAAATGTTATAATTGAATTTATTCATATTCTCAGACTTGGAAAAGCAAAATCTCACACCAGGTGTTTGTACATTGGCATTATCGCCAAAACATCCAAAGCGTTCGGAAATTTTACAAGAGCTGTCAAGATTTGTGTTTTGTTATTGTTGTTGTTTTTCTTTTTTGGGGGGGATTGTCGATACAAGATAAATTTTAGATTACAAATTGTTCAAATCTAAATTATGGCAATGGATGATTTTGTTTCTTGTCTTTACTTTTAATTCTATCTCGGAGTGGGTGTATTTACAGGTCCACTCAGTAATGTTCTCTGTAGTAGTTTTCCAGGGGGCTTCGAAGTGCAACAGTGCGTATTTTCCCGGTCTAACCTTTATACGGATTTGCATGCTTTAGTTTATCTGTCAATTGCAGACTGTAATAAACATTTATTGGCCCTCACGCATATTATAAGATAACACCTTAGTAGTGTTCGGATTTAAATATTTATGATCACTTACATCTGATTTGAATATTCATAAGGTACATTATGGGCAAAGGGCACAAGTGGCTTAAACTATACCCTATACGGTAGGTGAGCTCTTTTTTGCGGGTGAGACGAAGAGGCAGGTTTCCAATGGACAGAACACAGTGTCAATTTATTATTTATTGTTTTCTTTTAAATAAAATATTATCAACTAGTATTAACGGGATTGTCCTGTTTTAGAGATGAAATTTAACATAGGTTTTCTCTTTACAAAGACACATTTATTCAACCACCAAATTTAGGCACATGAAGTCATCTTTTTGAGTAATGTTTTGTCATTTAGTGCTTTTCACATTTTATATTTTATTTACTTTTTCTTAAACTATACATAACAAATCGTGTTCATTACGGAGACCAGTCATATGGAACTCTTTTTTCCCAAATGATTTTGCCAACAGGTTTTGTAAAAGGTCACAGTAAAAAGAAATGCATACCAACACATTCCTTATGAAGGATTTTTAACCATTGAATTTTTAAAAAATATTTAAACAAAATTAGTTTGATGATGTTCGTAACAATGCATGACTTCAGCGAAGTGTTTACAGAAGGCTATAAGAATGAGCTTTTTTTATTCTGCTAGAGGACAAACAAAAACTCAGTGTTTTCTTGAGCTACAATTTCTCATTAGTGCATTAATTAGAATGGCTGCGAGCTCGTGTCCTTTAAATCACCCCAGAGAGGAGGAACTACTGTAATAGATGTGCTTTTGATTTCTAGGCTACCGTTGAGGACAACACAGGCTGTATGTCATGCGCTTGCTGTGCTTTATTTAGTTTGATATAGATGAACTAATAAGAACAAATATTTAATTTCAGCAGATAAAAATCATCAATTGGAATATTTTAATGAATGATTTAAAGCCACAAATTGACTAAATCCTTTCGATGAACAAAATGTCAAAGTCACCAAGAATAAGAGGATTTTTTCCCCACAGGAATTTTGTTGTTTGTTATGTTGTTCAACATTTTTTTTTTTGAAATGTGATGGGGACATTGTTGTTTTCGAAAGATTTTATACATCCATTTAAATAATATGTTAACTTGTAAATTTATGAAAACGATTTTTATCTGAAGTGGAGAATAGCTTAGATTTAGACATATCATTGGTTTGTGGAGTAGTGCATTTTAAACAACAAAACTCTGATGAGGATTTGTTTTGCTTCAAATCTCGTTTTTAGCAAGTATTATTCAAATCTTGTTTATAAACATAATGCTGCACTGTGTTGTGTTTTCTAAATACACGTATCGGTCTACTCTACCCAAATTCCGAACAAATAAAAGGTAACATTTTCTCAAGGGTGCGTATCAATTCAGACGAAGGTTTCTTCCAAGGACGATGGGTAAAAGTGGTAACTTTTGTTAGGCCATGTTAAACATCTAAACATACTTGGATAGAGCATTCAAGTTCGTATGACTGCTTATATAATTTACAGTGGTAGACCCGCTTGACTTTTAGTCTGGAGAACAATCAACAGTCTAGCCGCTGTGTACAGCAAACCAATTTTCGAGGCTAACAAATCACTGATTGATTTCTCGGTCGATCGCAAGATTATTCCAGTGTTTTTTTTTTTTGACAAACAATTTTTGAAAGTGCTTTCAAAGGAGAAAATTCTTGCAACTGTTGAGAAACGGTACTTTATCCAGAGTTCACGGGGGCCTTCGATCAGATGTGGGTATGCCTGACTGTCGCGCCTCATTGTCCAAAACCGCCTCTAATTTCCGGAATTTTTCCCATCGCTGGGTTCATTCTCTGCGTATATAGAATCAGTAACGGAGTGGCAACAACTCCCCTGGCTTACACAAAACCCCCAGCAGTTTATAGTTGCTGTCACCGTTGAGGCAAATACCCCTACCTTAAGCCTCAAATACGAAATCGATTCCTGAAAGCTCTAGCGCAGACCATTCCAATAACCACAGCTCCCTCTTGCTTGTGTTATATATCCGACGTATATAATAAATAGTTCGTTCCACCATAACACCGATATACCTATTTCCCGACATTGTGCCATTTTAAGCCAGTCTGTACCCGAGTTTGTTTTGCAACACACCGGTGTTCCCTTTGATTTTTTTTTCGTCTTCCAATTCTACGCGTCCAGTGACATCTGCCAAGTGTTCCATCATTCTTCATTGTGTTGGTTTACTCCTTAATTCCAGGGTTCTGTTATATGGAATGACTCTGTAGTCCCACAGTCACACGGTGCTGTGACCGCGTCTGTACTATTGCTTTTCCGGTAGCCGTTCAACCGACACTGCACGTTCAACAACACTAAATACACAATGTTCTGTAAAATAAAATAAGAAGAAAGGCACGGTTTCAAAGTGGAGTTTTGATTCCCGTACGGGAGCAGTTATCCATCGTGTAACTCCCCCGTATTTCCAGCTCTCCAGCCCAGGCAATCTTCACGAATTTACACGCTAAATAACAAGTATATAGACGTTCGCGAATTGTGCAAACGGGCTTGGAAATGCCTCCGTTTTCCCGCCTCTTATCCTGGTGCATTGACGGGGCGGCAGGGCCGCACGAACGGTAAACACAGTCTCGATGGTGATGGATATTGTGTATCAGCACCTTATGCAGGTCTTACAATGCCTTCTTGTGTCAAACCGTGGAAGATCCAACAAAAAAATCAACCCTCATTTTTGACACTGTTATGGGAGACATGGTTTTAAAGGCTTACATCGAAATGTACAAGCTATACCCGTTTTCGATGTCGCCCATTGTCAATAGCCCGGCGACTGCAGTGTTACACATTATATCTGGAAATTGTTTCAACTCAACACCATCAATACGAAAGATCCTCCTCGATTGAATATTAAATGATTTTCATTAGGGCCAGATAGACAAACGTGGGCCATTATTTCTTGTTAATAGTTGTGTATATTATTCCTGTAGGCCTACTCATTGCAGTATTTTGTTTGTAACACTGCAAGCGTGGCGTTGAAACACGTCATTTTTCACGAAAAGTTAAACCAGTGTTCTAGACAACAACATGACCGTTGTTGTTTTGTTTTGTCAGACAGAACTTTAAATAAAACCATTTGTTACTAGAAGAGCAAACTCCTTGCATTTCGACTTATTTCCCGTTCAATGTTTCTGTAGGATTATCTCGTCGGTCTTGATGTTGTGTTAAGTTATCCTTCCTCGTAAACCAAATTAAACTCTCGAGCTATACGGAAACGATTTCGCACATTTAATGATATTATATTTTCGCTTAGTAAAATTAATAAACAGATGAATGTGTGAACAGAGGGCACCAGTGACAACGGTGTATGAACATTTTTTTGTGGGCTGGTAACCCATTTCTGCTAAGCGTAATTTGTCTACGCTAATCAACATGTTGTGACTACCAGCTTTATGTAATCGAGCCCTTGCCACTGTTTTGCTCTCATTGTACACGCATCGCGAACACTCTAATTTGACCCTTTTTCTCTCTTGAAAACTATGGCTGCGCTAAATGGAACAATTTCCAGTGATTGTTTTGTTACAGTATATAGAAAAATAATCTGTCACTTTTCACACGTTGTATCTAGAAATGTAGGTCGACCGATTGATGCTGACAAACACATCTGATCTAAAGTGTATCAACATGTACGTGAAAGCCGATGGAAAGAGGAAAACAAAATCGAAGGGATATCACCTGCGAAATATAGGCTTGATATCGATCCGTTATCAAGGTTTTTTCGATTTTTAACGGTTTGCAACTTGGTCTATAATTCATTAGTGCATCATTTTATACCCATTAGAACCTTGCAGGTGTGACGTACATGTCACACTACTCTGTGATTCCAAGAACGAAAAAAAATAGACACTTGTTTAATTTAGATTTTATTTAATTTTTTGAATAATTGTGTTGACGAGTTCAGTGTGACCAAGCAAAGACTGAATCTTGCATTGAGATTTGTCCTACTCGGGGCTCGGGGATCGATACTGGAGTAACGACGACAATAAGCGAGTTATAAGGCTGATTCCTCGCAAAACAAACTGATATCTAGGTATTCGACTCGTGACTAACCGTTCTGAGACTCGATAGATGCCGCGGAAGAATCGATTAGTTTCCCGATACTGCTGTTTCTATTAGCGTCAACTACAGACGGGACTTGACTAAACGAGCAGTCTTTATTAGGGAACTGTTATGCGTTAATTTCCTACATGCTCTCACACTTCAAGCTTTTTACCGTGTGGTGTATTTCTTTTCCAGTGACGTACCCAGAAGTACACCATGGAGGGAGAGAAATTGAAAAAAAAAAAAATCTTCTGAAGATTCTCAGAAGGATTGGTTCGATTTTGACTTGAAAAGCAAAAGCAAAAAATTAAATAACAAATATAATAAAATGTTTAGGTTATTTGACTTTTTTTATGGAGAATAACAAGTTAATAGTACAACGTTCTTGTATTACTAAAAAAACACAGTATGTTCTGTGTGGTAAACACCCCCCCCCCTTTCCTGAGTTCATCCTGGTCACTATATGTTCCTCTTGACAAAAGGCAAACCTGTCCAACAACAATCAGCAAAACATTTGTCTCCGTGTTTTTTTCACGAGAACTACTGAATAATTTTTTTCCTTTTTTTTGAGTGGTCTATAAAAAGAAAATCAGATTATGATGAAATAAAGTGGCTTGTTAATAACTTCTTGTAACCCGTGCTCTCCCTTACATCACCCCACACACAAATTCTCAAAATATAATCAACAATAGCAGAATAACATGTTGTTAGTATATCTAATACTTTGTCTTAATGAAACAAAAAACTAAATACAGTGTCCCAAACTGCATAGTTTCACTTTTTTCACCCCTATCCCCTTCTTCCACACGAAATATCTCACCGAGTTTTTGATAATAAGTATGGCTTCTTTGATTGGTTTCACCCGCACCAATTTCGGAATGATGTATATTAAGCTTTCTAAAAATAGACTCAGGGAAAGCAAAGGGACACACTGAACCAACGGAAATATCAAGGGAATTCAAATAAGGTATTCCTCTGATTTAAATTGCCTGTTTGTTGGCTTCATTGCGGTGTACATGTAACCTCTCTGCAGTGTAGTTTCATCTTTGTTTAGAGTATTAACGGTCTTATCTGAAGGTTGTTCAACGGTGTACGATGTCTTGAAAAAAAGGAAAGACATTTCTGTAGGAATAATTAGTCAATCGATTGAGTCTGTCCCATGCTTCGTAGAGAAGTTTCGTTTCACATAATATAGAGGGAATTTCTTTGCACGTCCTTTCCCCTCGGCTTCCTGTTTGTCATTGTTGACACGTGGATGAACTGCTTAGAGCAATATTTGTTGCAGATTTGTTTTTTTTTTTACTTCGGAAAAACTAGTAGTTTAGATGTTTACAGAAAAATGTGTTTCCGTTTTCCATTCGTGTTGTTGTTATCGTTTATCTTTTTTTTTAAAGCTGGATTTGTTTTGATTCTTTTAACAAATTAAAATTTGTTTGCATAGTGGTGTTATTGAATGTAAATCAGCATTTAAACACTGCGTACAACTAATAACAGAAAACAACAAAATTATATTAGCATCAATAGCATTTATGATAAATCAAACTTCTGCACATTGACGAAGCTGTGTGTTTCACGTACAATTGTTTAAAAATATCACCAGATATTTCTGTCCATATTTTTAAAGGCACTGGACGAGTTTGTTAATTACTCAAAATATATTTTAGCATAAAAACTTACTTGGTACCGAGCAACGGAGAGCTGGTGATAGTATACAACATTGTGAGAAACCACTCCCTCTGAAGTAACGTAGTTTTTGAGAAAGAGGTAATTTCTCAATAAAATATTTGAATATGATAAGACATCAGGCCTGAAGCCCCTTTTCAGGCATCTGAAAGCACACAAATTTGTGCAACAATGGTGTTTTTTCTTTCATTATTTTCTTACAACTTATATGACCAACTGAGCCCAAATTTTCACAGGCTTGTTATTTTATGCATATGTTGGGATACACCAAGTGAGAATACTGGTCTTTGACAATTACCAATAGTGTACAGTGCCTTTAAAGTATGAGCCAAAAACCACAAAAAGCCAAACAACCAAAAAACACTTTAAAATAAAAACTACACTGCACAACTCGGGTGTTAAAATTAACATATATGTTGTCTCATACAAATACCAAACAATTATCAAAATTTACAAAAAGGGTGTTTAAATAAAACCGATTTCTACCAAAACAACTACATTGGTGTTATTTTAACACCCTATGATGTTAATTGTGATTCTCTGTTCGGTTTCTATACGTGCCAACACACATGGGTTCAATTTTTACACCCTACACCTTTTGCAGTGTAGTTTTACTTGCAACGCCGTGTGCAATTTCCCCCCCTTTTTTCCCCAATTTCCTGTTTAGAATAGGAGCTGCAATAACAGCAACTTTAATCATAATATGATTAAAAGTTTGATATGATCATATTTAACAGAGAATATGATTACAGTTTTGTCTCATTGATTTGTTCATCGTCATTTACTCACCTTTTCTTCAAGTAAGAGAGTTAGTACTGGATTATACGGTTAATAAGGTGATTATAAATTGCATCAATCAATTTGATTACAAACAGCAGATCTTGTTGACCGTATTTAAACTGTTGTAAGCACTTTTTACTGATTTTCTTCCTCGTTCCGCTGACAAAACATCCACTCCCATTTAGTGCAGGTGAATGATAAGAAATGGATTTTATTTCAACTCGGTGAAATCAAATCAAAAAGAAGCCACAATGACGGCGGTGAAGTAGCCGGCCATTAGCTTGTCAGCGTTCACAGGTGAAAACGTCATTACCTACCGTCGCCTTAACTGTGCAACCTTAACAGTCAATTAAAGCAACTGCTGATGTTCCTTAACGAATCTCATTGCCCCACACTCCCGTCAAACCAGCCGTGAGCCTCCTTGTCCGGGAGTTGCCAATCAGCGTAATTTGGGGGAGGCGGTCCCGGGCTTGCCACGGCGGCCGTTTGAGTAGCCGCCGCTGCTAATCCCCCGACCTAGATAAAAACTGGAGTGTGTATACATGAACGCGACGTCGTAGGGGAGGGGGGGAAAAAATAACGAGAAGGGCAGTATAAAGAACAACCCGTTGTTATAATGCGTGGATAAAGTATAGTTTTATGACTGATACAGTTATAGCTAGTGCAATTGTTGGGTGTATTTATTTACTGCGGACTGGCAAACAACCATATCGCGTGTATAGAATTGAATGGGTTGCCCAACATACAATACGTCGTATCGTTGCAGATTGTTGCAACCATTAGAAATTAACGGATCGTTAAAGGTGTAGCTTCCTTATTCTATGTTATGTTTTTTTTTTAGACTATGTAAATTAAGATTGGTTATTGTTGGTGTTGTTATCGTTGTTGTTGTTGTTGCTGTTGTTATCGTTATTGTAGTGCTACTCTTGTTGCTGTTGATGTTGTTGATGTTGTTGTTGTTATAGTCGTTATCGTTGCTGCAGTGCTGCTGCTGTTGTTTTTGTTGTAGTCCTCGTTGTTGTTGTTAATAGTGTTGTTGTTGTTGTTGTTGCTGTTGCTGCTGCTGTTGTTTGCTCTTATTTTGTAAAAGACGTCCATCATGATGCCTGAGAAAAGAAAAAAAAAAACAAGGTAAGATGGAAAGCGTTATTATGTTAAATTTAACCAAATTATAGTTTTTGTAACGACATTTAAAAAATTTCTTTCTTTGCCCCCCCCCCCCCCTTTTTTTTATTTCGCGTTGCCTCTCATCAGTCTTGTCAATCCGTTAAAACAAATAAAAGTTATTTCAGAATTTATGAGAATATATTTTATTGTAAAGCAACCTTGATTATTTTACACAAAAAGGTTTACAATCGCTAGAGAAGAACTACCAGATGACAGGACGTCTATCATTGAATGTATGTCATGCATTAAACCAAACCTCTCTTGAGTGTAATACCTGTTAGTTGGTGTTTTAATACTGAAAATCAAAAGGGTGGGGGGTTGGACCAACAAATCTCTACCCATTCATTTAAAGCCAATACTTAAGTCGGTTTACTTTTAAAGCAGTTATTAGCGCTATACTTGTCATTCTGGATAAAGGGAACATTTACGTGCATTGGATGTCTCAATTTAGTGCCCAAATTGAGGCTGACAATTTCTCCGTGGCAGTCGCGAGGCCTTAGTTTATAAACTTGAAATGCTTTGGACCCCACTGGGCTAAAATTACACTCTATAACGCCAAGCAGTGATTCGATTACTCACTGTCCTATACCTCTTACTGTACCTCGCTACTAGTATTAAGTCACACAATTGTTGAATCCCAACTATACTTGCACCAATTAAAACTGCATTCAGGTATAGCTTCAATTGGGTTGTCAGATACGGTAATGGTTATATTTTTGTTTTAGTTGTTGTTTTATTTATTTATATAGTGTGAGCTTTGTTCTATGTCTCGACAATTTTGTATTCTGTTCCACCGTTTGTTTTTTATGTAAGGCAATTGTTTTTTTGTTTTTTTGGTACAACTGACCTTGGTCGCAAATGGGTTTGTTCTTTTTTTATTAAGCTATTACTTATTCATCAAAGTTAAATACTCGAACTGAGCTAGTCATTATGTGGGTTTTGCTGATACTGAATATTTCTATAAATACAATGATGACTATGTATTGATGCAAAAGTGCGTAGGTTGATGTCATTTTCAAAGAATGTTTAAAGGAAAGATGTACATTTTTAAGCTTAAAGAAGACTTTATATTTGAGCTTTTTAAGTTACCAATGGGGCAAATCAATGATCTTTACTAATATGTAACAACAAGACTGTAAACCCATCATTTCGAGCTCAAGTTGTAGATATAAGCAATTAATACACGTCAATTTCGAGTCCTTTTTCTGTAAGACAAAACCCGATGCCGGTCACAGAGGAGAAGTGAACCTGATCCCTGTGATATCCAACATAGTGTCGCCATCACACTCCCGTTGAACCCCGCTGTGAAATCACCAGCCATCTCTGAATCCAGGTGAGAGGGTGAAACTCCAACACGGTTGACAAATTTAGACCCATATCCGTACACCGTGGGTCCACGGCTGAGACGTGAACCTGGAACACGGTATTTTGAAACAAGGATGAAAAACGAACATACCGCCTATTTTTGAAAAGCGAAGGTTGGCAACACTAAACGTACATTGAGTAGTTCACATGGTGAATCCGGGGGGGGGGGTGGGGCAGATACTGATGTCAAAGGTCGACACCACAACACAAGGTGAGTGTTGAACCTTGGACACATGGGATTTTAGTCACTACCACTCTAAGGGGCTCTTACTTCAACTTAAACCATTTGAGACTGTACGAAGCTTCTGGTTAGATGTGAACCCATGTCAAATAGTTATGGAAGACAAAGTGACTTGTAAAAGGAAGGGAGTGGGCTCATTATGGAAGAGTGAGCAGTGAATGGATAACAATCGGCGTCATTTAGGGTCTTGCTCCCTGCATTCTTCCTAGTAGGTACCAATAGGCAGTACACAGGGATCATCATGCTTTTTTCCAACCCAGCCTCAGTCTGGAAACCTCCGAGTTTGTATTGAAGGAAAAGGAAGATGCTTGTCCGCCATCTTGGATAATCTCACTCGTTACGCATATATTATTAGGCAACCCCGGAATAGCAATACACACTGTATAATACCCAAACACACACACACTCCCTCCGAGCCCTTATCCTCTCATAGTCGTTAGGCCTACACGTTGACAATCTTCCACTAACAACACATTTTAATTTTATTCGGTAAGACATTTTTGGGAAATATTTGAGGGTATTTTTATTGTTGTGGTTTGGGTCTATACCGCACACACACACACAACATGGCATGCTGGAATGTCAGTGCAGACCAGCGTTCTTTCCACTTTAATAGACTTACAGTCCACTGCTTCATTGATTTAAATCAACTGTTTTATTAACCCAATTCAAGATCTTAAAGGGGCACTATAGCCTCCCAAAGGGGAGTAGAATTGTCATCAATTGGTCATTTTGAATGCTCATTTAATGCAAATGTATAGTGCAAGCACCAATCATCCAAAGAAATATTTATTCTCTCGTCAAAAGAAGATGCTAACCTCAAATTAAAAAAAAAGAGATGCCGTGGGGCAATTGTTGGTATCTAACCCTAATCTTAATCATAGCATAACAGTCGGAGCGAGTGCCTTGATAAATAAAATTGAATGCACGAACAAAATAGTAGATTAACGGAAATATGAAACCTGTGCATGTTATTGGCCTTAGCAGTGCTTTCAAGAGCAATGTAAATTGCGGGGAAAAAACAGACATTTCCGATGATTTGAAGGAGCGTGGCTCAACCACACATCAAAAAAAACAATTTAAAAAAAATCATAAATTCCTATCCCTTAAATGTATTTATGTATTTATTTATTTTACATTTATCCAGGGAAATCTCATAGTAGAGTACTGTGTTAAAAATGTGCCTCGCATGAACTATCAATTTATTCATTAAAAATACATAAAAGAAACTCTTGGTTAAGGCTAACCTGATGATAAATAAATAATAATGACAAAAATCTTTAAGTTCTCATTGAAGATGATTTTAGACAGTGACATCGCATTTGTTATCGTCACATATTTATGTCTCGATTTGAATAATTAAACATTTATTAAAATAATTGATTCTCTAATCGTCTCGGACTTTATGATCCTAATTTGCTTCATAATTTGTACATTATTTCCGTTATTTGTTGTTGTTACTGTTATTATTATTGTTATTTTTATTTAATAAAAATTGCTACTAGGCCTATTGTTATTTTTATTACCTTAAAATATTTGAGTTTTACTATCAGTTTAGTTTTGAATTCCTTGATTTGACTTAATACCCAGTCAGATGTTTTTGTGTTTGTAGATGAGCAGGTAAATTGCCAATGAGCACAGTATTTTTTATTTTAAATACTAGCTTAACAACTTACTTGGTAACGAGCAACGGTGAGCTGTTGACATTATAAAACATTGTGGGAAACGACTCCCTCTGAAGTAACATAGTTTTTGAAAAAGAGGTAATTTCTCACTCAAATTTATTCCTATCTGAAAGCACACAAATTTGTCCAACAAGAGTGTTTTTTCTTTCATCATTTTCTTGCAACTTCGATGACCAATTGAGCCCAAATTTTCACAGGCTTGTTATTTTATGCATATGTTGGGATACACCAAGTGAGAATACTGGTCTTGTCCAGTGCCTTTAATATTACAAATAATTCCATCTGAAATGCTACCGTGTCATACAATATAAAAACAAATTAGATCATGGCATGTTGAAACAAGTACTGGGATTGTTGTAACATCCACTAACAAATGAATAAATAAAAATAAATAAATAAAATAATAAGAACAAATATTAATACCAAAACAGTCTTAATATTTCTGCAAATTCAATCGCCTGGTTTGTTAAGTGAAAACTAAAGATTTTGAATGAACACACTTTCCCATTACAAAATATTTATCATAATCATTAAATTATACTCTCAACATTAGACATATTGTTCATCCCACGCACAAAGGAATGTGTTATTTCCGCCCCTGATATTTAGAGTAAAAACATTTAAAAGGGAATTACACACTGACTCGCGAGGAACAATACAAAATGAGAGCGCCAATTGTTAGAGAATTGTAGAGAACTGTATCTGCGATGAATCCCTCCTAAGCCTAACTAATCACGCATAATATTATGGTTGACAAAAAAAAAAAAAAAAAAAAATCTCCAATTTCTGTTCCCTTGACTGGCACCCCATTCACAGCGTGGAACAGCTTACTGTGTGATGTGCGCATAGGCCATTTTGTTATATTGAATTATCCGATAAAGTAAACGCTATGTAGATTGAACATCCCTGGCTGAACCGGCACACGTAAACATACATATGCAATGAAAAGATATATTTAAGTGCTATTTGGCAGCACAGGGGGGAAAAAACGGTAGAGAAACTCTCTCCTGCCCAAGGGGGCTGAGAACACTGTACATTGTACATGACCCCGGAGAAAAATATCACATTTGACCGTTTGCGTTAATGACATGTAACTCGGACGAACTCAACACAATCTTAGCCTTACCATCCCCTACGTTTATACATTATAAACCCCAATACTATGGTCAGCTGCCGCATAGCTAGCTCAGTGGCACACACGAACACGTACCACACGTATGAGATGTAGTCTGGGGCGACTCACGAAAATAGAACACACACGTAATAACTAGGCCAACGTATAGTGCATGTGCGCGCATGCATACAGACTAAAATGTTAGCGTTCAGTGCGACAGGTCACGATATATAAACCATATAAATAATATAAAATGCGCGTAGTGTACCGTGAAACATCGAATATATAGATATCATAACAGCTTTAAGATTTCTCACAGTTATTGTCTCCATTTTGTAAGCATGTTTTTTACTCTCACATTGGTTTGTGTCGGCACCCCTACCGCACAACCGTGTACGAACACAAATAGTTCGCTCAGGTGGTTATTTGCTGTACTGTGCTTGACTGCTGCGCTAAGGTTTATAGGTAGAGCTGCACTGTAGATGCTGCGTGGCCGTGTCACATGTAGGCACCGACGGCAGGCAGTTGTTGTAAAGCTTTGCTTATACCAGCCCGCCGGCAGCCCGTCATGGGGACACGCTGCATGCCTCAACGCCCCGGTCGCAAAGGAACAAGGTCTTACAAGTAACCGATTTGCAAGTGAACACCGGTAGCAACAGCAAGCCAAAACCGGCTTGCCCTACTTTTCCATTTTTCCCGCCTCGACCTTAATAATATGTTTCTGTTGTGTTTTTATGACACATGAACTTGTACTATATAGCCCATTATGGTCCCGGCCGCAGAGCGCTGTTTGAGTGTCGCGTGCACCATGGTTCTACCCAAGCGTGTAAGTGCAAAGATATATAACTCGTAGAGTCAGCGAGTGCTATGTGTACACTACCCATAATTACGAGTGACAGACGTTTGTATTAGTAGGGGGAAATTCCAACTTGATGTTTTTTTTAAAGGTGTTTATTTTATAGAGGTTTTTGTTTAAGGACAGGTGGTCTCGAATCATGCTAGTCACCTGCCTTCGCGGTGAAATCGCGAGGAGGGAATTTAGGTCTCTATTGCGTTCATACGCTCGAGTTGTATCAATATATGCGTTTAGTAGAGTGGAATTTGCTTGGAGGTATGGCAACTTGGACATTGATGCACTTTTTGAGGGACACGTTTTTTGTGCAATTGCCAACGATACATGCTCACAATGCGTGTTGAAATAACATTACTGCCAGCCATAGTCTGTCTGTGCGGATAAACAGAGGCAGGGGAAAAAAAGGTATAAACTTACAAACTGTGCTTTTTTATTTACATTTTAGCACAAAATCCCGGGGAAAAATCAAGAAAAAAATCCCCACACATTTTTGTGATGGAATATTCACAGAATGGCTTTATGATTTATAAAACCCTCTAAAGCTTGCATGAATCCGTTACTGAAATCGATGTGTGCATATACCTTAAAAGCTAAATTATCTTAGACCGATTCGAGGCTGGGGAAGGGGTTGTAATTTGTGGAGTTGATTTTCAATATTTCTTTCCAAACAATTTTTTGTATCTTCTTAAAAAAAATTAACAATAATAAACAAAATCAATAAATAAAAATATAAATACAAAAATACCCCCAGTTATTACATATAGAAAATTAAGTACAGGATTTAACCTTCATTCTTCAAAGCAGATAATAATGGCCATCTAAAACCAACATAAAATTGAGACAGACGACATTCTGTATTTAGTGTTTCTTCTTCTGAAATCACCGCACGGTTTTTCATATTTATGGTAACAACAATTGTTTCCCAATGTTGTTTGTCCCTTTGAGGGCCATTAGACAAAAATGCTCTATTTTAAACCCCATTGTTTTCTCAACCATGTCCGTGTATGGTAGTGTTTGTCTTTATTTTAGACTTTAATTAGCCTTCACAAAGTGCCTTTACCGGATTGCCTGTAAAACAAACACGATAATAAAAAAAAAAATACATTGTTGTAAACCATACCTGTTAAAATATAAACTCATTTTTAATGGTGACGTTACAAGTAAAAAATATACATTCGGTTCTAAGAAGACAGACTTTTTTATTTTTGTTTCTAGAATTGTTAAACACATTGTAACCTGCACATTAATTATCCTGGTTCCCTCAGAGTTATTATAGTGTTTCTAAGGAAGTTTGTTTAAATGACTGAAACTCGCCAACCCGAATTAACATCGGCTAGAATGAAAATATAAATGATTACAGATTTGCACATAACTTACATGGTATAAAGATTGTCATGGAGGAAAACTTCCCTTGAAATATCCTTGAAATTCCCTTAGGAAACGAGTAAAACAATAGTCTTTATCCTGCAGGATAAATTCCGATGTTAAAGAAGTTAAAACACATAAGGTTTTTTCCCCCACTGTTTTCTCATGACTCCGATGACCGATTTAGCTTAAACTTTCACAGGTTTGTTATTTCATGTATATGTTAGGTCACATCAAGTTTGGATACAGGTCTTTGGCAATTACCAATGTTGTACACACCCTTTAAATGAATGAAAATCGCCAATCGGAAAAACTGCTCTAACACACTCACCGCACAGAGGTCTATATCAACCCCACATATTAAATATAGATAGTTTAAACCAATTGCACACATGCCTATATAGTAAGGAGAAAGGTAAACTAATCAATAATTAAGACTGCTCAATGATCGGAAGTTAGACACAGAAACCATGGCAGTGAGATTTGTGGTCCTTCTTTGTTCGTCTGTCAACGAACGTTAAATTTAAATTGATTTTTATCACCATTTGTTTCTGTCTGAAACGTAAATCCATCTTTAACGAGGTATTTTATACAGGTATTGAACCTGCTGGTAAAAGTTCGGCATTGTTTAGCTCAGCAAATCATTTTTTCATACTGCAATATTATCTCCACCCCCTTAAATATTCCCGGTCAGAATTCACCTTGATTCCTGGCTCCGTCTGCGAGTATATGATCAGGAGTATTAATATGGGTCAAAATCCCCCAGAAAAGGGTCAAAAACTGACGCAGAATCGGAGTTTAAAATTCCTATTTTTTTAAAACCAGTTTCCAAGTCATTTTGACCAGGGAGTAGGTCAGTCCCACAGGAACCTGGAATCCGGGTCAGTCTTAACCCAGGCGTTTTTTTTTATGAGAGTATAGATAGGTTTTCGTTGGTTATATATAAACCACATTAGACTGCAACAGGAAGCACACGTCTAGTTACACAACAACCATCGCAGACTGAGCCGTAATTTCACGGCCGTGTTTAGCCTACTGCAGATTCATGTGCTTGCGGCCCAGCGTATATTCTGCACGCTTCGCGGCCTGCCGATTTGTCACAGAATGTGCGCATTGTAGCCCACTGCGCATTTTAGCATTGAAATTTCAAGCCTCCCCGTAAACCCTCAAACTGAAGACGTCCGACGCGTTGCAAACAATGATTGTACACCCTCAACCAAACACAAACGATTCAAAATACAAATTTTTCAGCCAACGAAAGTTGTCTGAACTGGAAAACATCACAATATCACCCCCACTGCTTACCACGTATGTCTGCACTTGCTGCACGCCATACTAAGCACAAGAATACCGTTGACAACTCCATGAAACTAGGTCCAGGTCTACTGGCCTCATTATCATTTTTTTGTTTAACTTCTTAAACATCAATAGAATGGTCACTAATTAGCCTGTTTTCGTGTCGAGAGGGGGCGTTTTTCTTGTACTTCCCTCCCCCTCTACCTACTGTACAACGCGTGTACGTGCATAATTGCTGAAAACTCGCAATGTTTGTGGATATGGTTGTAACAATTAAGGTGTTGTTTTTCTCCCCTCCAAGCGATAGCTGGTAGCTTTGTCTTTGTTGCAGAAACGAAAATGAAGTCAAGGACCTTTTGATGTTTAAATTTAGAAAATACAACAACGAGGGTTTGTAGTGTCAAGAGTCACAAGTGTGCACGTCTTGTTAAACATAGATCTGTACTTATTATATATTATTTTGTTTTCTGATCAATTTTAAATGTATTGTTATCTTTTTAAAAGTATTTATTTTGATACCTTTTTGGTACATTCTTCGAATCATTCATCGTTTAAATAGAGTTTTCATAAAATAAAGTAAGTAATCAAATAGTAATTTGAAAAAAAATAATGAATAATAAATCTGATAATGGAGACTTATAATGCGCCATGACTCAGACCCTTAATACTGAAATCTGAGCAAAATATACAAATAAACAGAAGGCAAAACAACTTATTGCAAGAGATGGGTTTTGAGTAAAACCATTGGTTATAGTTCAGGATAAAAGATACACGTGCAAATGGAATACTGGATTTATTGAGTTATTATTTTAATTTCAATTAAGATTTTTCTCAAACTGTTTCTCATCTTCTTTCATTATAAGTTCCCTAATGTTAAATTGTTCGAATTATCTGAATCTAATCTTGTTGTGATATACGGCAGAAGGCCTTTTGTTGTTTGTAGGAAACTGAAGTATGTTTCTTCAACAGCAACTATTATAACATGTAACCAATTCATCCTCATGCAGCATATTGTGTTATCTTCTCCCTTGCCTTCCTTGCTCTTTCATTGTCTCGTAAATATACACAAAAAGCAAATCATTGTAGTGTTTACCGGGAGCGTACAATACCCGTTTCTTATGCTCGATAATTTTCAACCAGAAAAAAAAACACAATGTTGTAATTTGAAAAAAAACCACCTGATTTACATCAAAAGAAACCGACTGTTTTATCCACACTTCTGTGGACCATTTCCGTGTGTTTTGCGGATGGCTTAGTCCAACCACAAGAAAACTGATATACAAGTCTGGCCCCCGACATAACCGGGGCCTGGGTTTTTTCTTTTTTATTTTCACGCTGTATGCATGTTGTGTGACACCGGGCGCTCACAAGCGCAACCACGGTTGAAAATTACACGACAACAGAGGCAAGACGGATAAAATTAAATGGGGGACAAACGAGAGCTTAGCGCATCGTTAGAGAAGAAAAACTCCCACCCCGGGGGTGTTTACTTTATCATTTTGGTCGTCAAAAGGTTTCATACTGGTGGCCTAGTATTGGGTATATGGACTTAATCCATACAGGAGTGCAAATAGTGTGTATCACTATCACTGTGTGTGTTTTTTTTTCCGGCGCGAAACGGGAGTTGAAGAAAATTAAAAAATGGCAAAATGGCACGGTGGCTTATTCACACTCCTCACTGAATGGTAACCTCGCGGACTTTTGAGGACTCAATGTAAACACCTCTTTGAGAGAATCTGAAAGAAGGGTAATAAGATGCCATATTATTGTGTTTATTATTTATTTTTAAACGCAAGTGAAGACTCTGGCAATGCAGTGAAGAGACACTTTGTTTCTTCATCACACAGTGTCATGACCCATGGGTCAAAGTTCAAGGTACTACAGTTCATTTATGACTGTTTATTTTGTGGAAATGAGAGCATAGTGTTATAAATGGCCTAAACGACATAAACGCGGGAAAAATAAGAGTACATTTTGAATATTACCTATTCAATGCTTAACAAAGCACGTGAGAAAGAGCGTTTAAAAAAAATGGGCGGGAAAGGTAGCACAAAAAGATGGTTTTCCGGAAAAGTGTTATTCGATACCGTTCCATTGTAATTTGTTGTGGGGTTGGGTGGCACAAAGCATGAAAATAAAAAAATATTATGATTGAAAATTTTGCACTTGAAGTTAGACAAATTGTTAATAGTCAACGGATCAACATTGTGGTTGTAAAGCCAAATACTTGGTGAATTTTTTGGACCCTTGCCAGTAGAGTACAAAAATATACATTTCCGATTTGTCCATAGGCCATTTTCCACATCCCACAATCTACAAGTGGTCTTGGTGCAGTTCGATCAATAGCAGTTTGCCCTTTCCAACAAGTTAAGGCTTCTCAATTTAGGCAGGCCTTTATGACACTGCAGTGTCTCCTGTACACAACATCAGCACGGGGGGAAGCCCGAGATATATAGAGGTATAGAGAGGGAGCTCTCAGACGATATAATGAAAGTGCACGGTCTAAATCTGTCCGTATTCCAGCGTCGAGTTTCCCGCCAAAGACCGCTCGGCGAGGATCCCATATCGAGAAATCTATCCCGTTGCAAGACCAGGTGCGATGGCCTGTCGTCCGTGAAACAGAATACGAAGAACTGATTGGTGGAGATGACAAAAACAGGTTGGCGCTGAAGAGCTTTTAATAACAGTGAGCGGGCGCCATCTTGGATTCGGAGCTGGTCTTTGTGGTGTTCTGTTAACCTCCATCTATAAGCAGTGAGACTGAAAGTTCATCATGTCAAAGTCTAGTAGTTTGTGAATGTTCGGTGCAATTATGTAAATTTTGAGATTTGGTCCGGGTCTTCTCGCTTCGTGTAACATCACAGTAATATTTGTATTCGCCCTGCAAGAGTGAATGCAACAAATCAGTCAGCTGGAAAACATGGGGAAAAAGCTAACAAACCAAGCATTTAAGTGACTTTATATTGGATTATTCTTCGATGAAACAGTTTTTCATAAAATGTCAAGACCAATTTTGATACCATTTGATACTAAATGGTCAATGGTCGACCGTTATTTCATAATTGACTAACCACCTTTGTTTTCTTCCATCTCATATCTTCCGAGAAGTATAACCGATTCTTCATTGACCAATCATGTTTATTCAATCATGAAAGGTAATGATACTGTCCAAACCGACTGACCAATCAGAAAAATTAAAGATCTTTAATTCCCAAAACTGACCAACAGCGTTTGCCCTCAGGTATATACCACGTGACTTCAGGTAACGAATAGCCGGGCGTTATTTCACATTATACCCAAGAGGGTTAGAGAGTATTGTTGTTGAGATACTCATCACGACATTGGCATTTCTTAACCTACTTTTCGGGCCGAGATAACCTCATTCGTTTAGCTTCGGGGTGAATTTATACTTCTCTTCCCCCCCGAACCCAGCCCCTTCTCATGTAGAACCCTCCCGTTCTAGCCGTCTGCCAACCGAGTGACGGATGGCTCTGTACTATTCTCAGCGTAACTCACGCAGAAATGCAATCTAGAGCCCATCTTGGGTTTTATTTTAATTATTGTGGGGGTAGTCCTTTCGTGTACGATAATGGTAGCATGAGCATTAAAAAGTGCGATAAGGGTGTAGGCCAACCTCTGAAGAAAAAAGGCAGTCTTTCTTATGCAAAGATACTGGGGTATCTTTACAGCACAGTCTGGGGGTAGAATCCGGACTGCAATGGAGAGGTTTGACATACACTAACTTTTCTCTCTCGTCTTCCCTCATTTAGTTTCACGTATACAGAAGTCTGTCCAACCCGCAGTTTGTTTTTCCAGAATGTATCGGTGGTGCTGTGTTAACTTAGAGTTCCCGCATGCTTTCGCTCTGCGCACATCTGGATCCTTTGAGAAGTTGCATCCGCGGGCTGAACAACCTCAAATGAATGCCAGAGGTCCACACCGACATTTCTCCATGTTCTAGGAAATGAATAAGGTGCTACGTAACAGCACCAAAAGGTTATGAAAATATGGACGACTTTTTAAAGACGCGTCAGTTTTTCGTGTGTTCTTGTGGCCAATGCTCCCATAAAAGTAAACCATGCTGAAAATAAAAACGGTGATAAGAAGATGGCGCTATGCAATGTCAAAGCTTGACACAACTTTACACAATGAAATTTATTACCGGAACATTGTGACTTTATTTTCCGAGATTGAGCGAGTTTGAATTATATTTGTATAAAACCCCGTGTTGAATACATTTGAAGTCATTCCCTATTGCATTTTAAAGATGGTATAATCTCGATTGTGGAATCCAAAATAATTGTTCTTTTAAAAAATAATGATAACTATTATTAATGATTATCTTTATCATTTATACTTTTGAGGGTACGGTGGGGATGGAAAGGCAGACCGAACATTGTGCCGTGAATTTGAGGTTAGAGTTTACATTTGTTGTGCTCGGAGTTTTATTGAAAATTGTGCTAAAAAATGGAAGTTTATTTAAGGTTTGATTGAATCAATCAGCCCATTCACTATAAATGTTTTTCACTTCCATTCAAGGAAATGAATAACATTGGGACGATTCGATATTGGGGGCGTGGCTAATGGTTTACAAGTTAGTGGGGGGGAGGTCGGTGGACGTTATTGAAGCAATTGTTTAACAATTCATCAATCAACGACCCGACTATGGTGCGTTGTTGGATGATCGACTGCTGGGGATGGATGGTGAGTGAGTGGCAATGGAATATCCCATACCAATAGTCATCCATCATATCATATGGTTGAGAAAAATAGAGCGAGAGAAAAATAGGAAAAATAATATTAATATTTCTCGTGGAGCCAGATTTCAAAACAACGCACTCTGCTAGCTCAGCACGGTATACACCGTGTTTGCCCCCCGGGGGCAGTATGCACGCTTTACTGCCAACACATCGTCTAATTTGCATTTCAATAGCCACCATTTACATATTCATTAGTCATCGTTTTTTTTTTTTTCTTTCTGGCGCTATGTCGTTGTAATTGGCCCATCCAATGGATTGTCTTTAGTTTAATTCAACTTAGTGTCCGGTTTGCATTGAATTACGCTGAATTATTTTCTGTAGTTGTCTCAATTGAATTTCAATTGAGTAGTAAACGATTTCCTTTTTGATATATATTGCTTTTTTAGATAATTTCCCAATCCATTTAATCCCAATTCGATTTGATTTAATGTTTATTAAATTGTTCGAAAACACCTGTGTAGTTACCGATATTTTGCTAATTCAATTTTACTGTGTTGTTTGTTTATTTATTTATTCATTAAACATTTGAATCGTTCTGGAAATCAAACAAGTGAACCTTCAAATCCCATTTAGCACTGTTGACCTGTTGGCATGAAGATGTAGAGAGTTGAAGACGGCGAATAATCTGTATTAATTAATATATGTTATGTGTTATTTATGTTATATTCAAAGGTTTTTTTTCCCATTTATTAATTGAATCTTTCTTATTCTCATTGCAGCATCAGGTTTTTTCTTGCAGTATTTTCATGGTACAAACCACTATGATAATCACCAAGAGTAGACGGTGTCATTGTAGCATTACCAACAGGTCTTCGCTTCCTCTCAAATTCTCAAGCTTAGGAAAATTCAACAGTATTCGAACTTGTAAGGAATTTCCCACCAGCAAATTATTCAGAGTCACATGATGCAGTTTGGGGACGTCATGCGAGTTACCACTTAGACCCCTGACAATGACGTCACATGCGTCCGCCATTTTCCGAGTAACATTTTACGTAAAGAAGACAAGCCCTTCTCCCGAAAAGTGCTCATTACAGTCACGCATGCGTACAGACACTTTTGCTTGGCAAACGTCATGTTGTAGAGTAGTGCACTATGCAGACGCACAAACGCGTATTATGCGTCACGCCACATTCAGGATATTTTCAAAGAGTTAGCAAACATTAGGTTTTCATTGGCAGATTTCAGCACTAGAAAATAATAAGCGGGAACAAGGCCTCTAACAAACCATACAGATGACGCACGGTAATGTTTTGGCGGGAAAAATCCTTTCTGACAATCGTTTTGTACTTATAATGATTGTGCTAAAGCAGTTTAACATATCGGGCCCCAAAACACACAGTGCCTAATTCCTCAAATTCTGAGCACTGGAACGTATATTTGTAAATAATTTGGTAAAACAGCATGTGATGTACACTTCTCGTGGCTGGATCCCTTCCAATTTTTTGCTCAGCGGATAATTTTCCCCGGCAATATTTTCTGCTCGGCAACTTTGGCGCCGATGCACCGATGACGTATACACAAGATCTTTGTTTGTGCTGTGATTGGCTGAAAGGGACACTATCGACTCGACAACCCGATTTGCAGACAGACTCTACTCTGAACTTTTAAATAGCCAGCGTTCTAACCGCTCCACACCTGAACGAGAAGACGTTTTCTGCTCCCCTGCCCTGACCAAACAAAAGGGGGTAAAACAGTCGTTTGACTAGAACAACAAAATTGGCCAAAGGTTTCTGGCAGAAGTTAGAAGCAAGCCTGTCAACGTAGAAAAACACAATTAAAGCTCAAAGTTCCATGGCATTGACTGTGTTGATTGAGTGCTCGCGACATCTTCCACATTTCACGCATGACGGCGCATGGGCAGTAAAGACAACACGTGTTGAATACCTATATAACCCATCATGGCCAGGAACCCACACATTATTCAGAAGGATTGAGCGATTTTAAAAGTACATAAACTTGTAATTAAAAATTTGTATGGCTAGATTGGCAGGTAAATCCGCTCGTTTCGGATGATGGAGCTTCATTTTATTGAGCTTCGAACAAGCTATTTACAAAACCCATTTTTTTAAAAGAAACCTCTTAAATAGCAAACATAACTAAAACATCCAATAGCTCACTATTCATTGGTAATAATATGTTTCATAAGATTGACCATTGTTTTAAAGCGCGTCTGTAAGTAGGAATTATTCGGGTAGAATTCCCCAATAATTCACTGTTGATAATTGATAATTTTTGAAGAAAACATTAGATATACAAAATAAATAAAAAACACGAAAGACAAATAAATGAACACTGAAACATGGTTATCAAATTCAATTCAATGAATGCCAAAGTTAAAACATTTTGCAAAAAAAGAAGAAGTATTTTTGCAAGTAGCATTTAACCCCGTGGCTGACACCATACAAACCTCAGGCCTATTGTTTTCAACTTCAGTGAACTCTGAAATGTTCCGGTTCGGAATTGAAACGGAATACGGGTCCCGTGGGGAACCTGACCCATTTCTTGGCAAGAATTACCCGGAATCTTTGTCAAAATGACTTAGAAACCGGTCAAACTGATGCAGAATCTGAGTTAAAATCAAATTTTCAACCAACTTCCGGGTCAGCCTGACCCGGAAATGGTTCAGCCTGACCCGGAAATGGGTCAAGCCCCTGGGATCCAGAATCCGGGTCAACTCTGACCCGTGTGTTTGTTTGGGGTGGTGCAATACTTGATGAATTTCTCTCAAACCCAAACAGTCAAAGATGTGTGTATTTGTCCCCAAACCATTGCCGAAACCAGTCTCTCTTTATACAGGAAGCACTAACTCAGTCCAAGTGTGGGAACCCTGAGTGAGTAGCGACCCCGATTCTTTTCAGCACGAACGGTTAATGACTTAGCGACCGGAATTTACTTTAAATTGTTCCCGCCAAATTACATCCGGCACTTCTAATACATCTCTCGCCCTTTCCTCACGCCACAATCATCGCAAACTCTTGTTATTTTTTCAGCTTGGTAAACAACAGTATGACGTTTTCCTCGATTGCACTTCATCTATTTTAGGGGGAAAGAATCTCCAAAATAATTGCCGTTTTTTTTTTTTAAACTCTCTCCATCGTAAGTGGGAAGGGGTTGGAGAAGTTGTTTCTGAAACGAGAGTTGTAAAACGACTGTCAATTTTAGCTTACGCTTGAGAGTGCGGGAAACGGCTTGGAACGCTCAGAGGATTTCGGCCTTGGTTGATGGGATCCAACGCCTCGCCAATAGCCGGTAACTCTCAATGCGTGTGTGTGGACAAATCACGTTGCACCTCGCAGTAGAGTCAAAGAAGGGGAAAACAAACAACAAGGAAGGTTATCCAGAGATAAAATTGTGTAGCTCTTGTGTAGTTATGTTTCAGAAAGTTAAAAATAAATAAAGCAAAATAATAATTATCAGTTTCAAACAGGCGTGCCACTTGGCTCTCGGAGAAGGGTAAGGCAATCTTGCTGCCCAACATGTTCATAATGGTATATGCTTAAATGCAGTGGACACTATTGGTAATTACTCAAAATAATTGTTAGCATAAAAACTTACTTGGTAATGAGCAATAGAGAGCTG
>JAUELU010000013.1:7366487-7381396 GCA_032357145.1 Evasterias troschelii
GTTGCTCGTTACCAAGTAAGTTTTTATGCTAATATATATTTTGAGTAATTACCAAACGTGTACAGTGCCTTTAATGAAATAGATGAGCTAAATTTTATTCTGAACATGAGAACTCTCTAAATTAGGATGGAGTGAGCAACGGCTCCTTAGTTTAGCTGATGTAAATATTGCATCGGGGAAAAAGAACAATAAGATTTGGTTTCGACAAAACTATAAAGGGAAAAACCAAAGCACAAAGCTCTAAAGCAGTGTTCATACAAACTTCACAACCCATGACAGACTTTGTTATCAGAATACCGATGGCACTTCTCGTTTACAGAGACTGTAAAAAGACTAATTTTCCTTCCAACCTCTGTATGGTTGTTCTCATAAGAACAACTCACCCGCCCCTATACAATTTAAAGAATAATACAATAATAACAAATAAGGGAAAACTACAAATAAACAAAACAATAGGTAAATGACAATAAAATAAAGAAACTGAAATAAATAAATACACATGATAATACAATAAATAAAATAGAAATGTCGAAAAATGTAAATAAATAAATAAATAAATAAATGAAATGGCCACCCGATGCAATAAAAGTCAATATAGTTCAGACGCAGATTTTATTTTTCCTTTAAATTCTCTCCTTGACCAATTACGGTTCCATGAACAAAACAAAAATACGATTTTTATGAGGTTTTTGATTCATATTCCTCCTTTTGTTTATGCTCGAAAAAACAAACGCAAGACATGCATGTGTACACGTGGCAATAACAAACCCCGCTCCGAGTTAGTTCGGTTTACTAACTTCACATTTGGCATCGCACACTTGTAGGTGCCTTTTTCCGTTGAAATCTCAGTCAGTATATTAAAATCTTACAGACAGATAGCAAATAATATTGACCGTAATTGCAGACTAATTTTTTGCCCTTGAGCTGTCGTCACTGCAGTGATTTCCCCCCGATTGCCTCTTTTCTTACCTTACACCGCCCCAATCATTCCGTATTTATCACTCAACCCTGTTCACAATATATAGATATAAAAAACGCAGAAATTACAACACCTCATTATCGAGTAATAATTTGGTAAAACATTTTAAATTGGGTTCTGCTCGCGTGCGGGCGTTTTGTCTCGTTTACACATTTTGTTCATGTTTCAGTGGCTACGTAAAACGGCAGTTTCCCACGTCTGTGCGCAAACATGGTGCATATCAAGCTAATTCCCCAAGTTTATTCTGCATGGCGCAGTGCCAATGGTTAATAGATGGGTGACAATTTCTCAGTTTCGCTAACAAGGTTTTGATTAAATTTCTAATGAGCAGTCGAGTTGTCCCCATTCAATTCATTAGGACAACTCCTGGCGGTCTTTATCATTACGTGAACACCATGTAACACAGCCAAGGCCCGGTATCAAAATGAGACATATTACAGAATCAAGACCGCCCTTTTATCAAGTCCAACTGACAAACTGGAGTGGGAAACACACAGAGAAAAACCTTCAAAATGGACGTCATACTGTATCCAATGTAGTCCATGCTAAAATAGTTTTTCGGACTTTATCACTCTACTCACCACAGTCATCCACGAAGTCAGCAAAATTGATTAATGACATAATTATATCATTTTCTTATACACATTCATATAGAGGATGCTGGCTATTTGTTTTCCCATTCTATCCTCATTTTGGTTATACACAGAAATGGACAAAAGGGGGTTTTCGCCTGAAAAAGGTTTGAGATTTGTTGAACGTAACTCGGTGTAAAAATAATGAGAGAAGGTGCAAAAACGTCAACTGAAACTTTTACGATAAAAGAAAGCTTTGACTTGGATATTTAAAGTAAACTTGATATGAAATAAGTTTCTTTAGGAACACCAAATAAACTGGTTTAATATTATTCAAACCAGGCACATTTGATTTGAACCCACGTGTTCAAGTCCCTTCGGAAACCAAGACACGGGTAGATTCTCTCTGTCAATGAATCCAACCGACTTCTTTACCTTCAAAATTACGGTCCAAACATCTTATTATTAATCTCACCCATCTTTTTATAATAGCGTTACCGAAATAGAGGCTAGATTATAAGATATATTAAAATGGTTCATATTTTGTTCCTTTTCTAATGATCGGATATCTTAACGAAGAAATAAGAAACATGATTAGTGCAACGTGCTAAACATGAACAAATAACGTTTATGAGAAAGGCTTTCCTTTACTCTTTTCGTTTAATCCAAACCCTGACCCTTAGGGTTGATGCTGATATTATAACCAGGATTTGATATAGATAAAACTACCGCCGAATGCCAACTTTATTTTAAATGGCCACCATCAGCAATTGTTGAGTGAGAATTCATTTCGGGCCAGCGAGGCACCTCGAAAAGTCAATATTGCTGTACATCCACGCGTTGATTTCGCTTTCTGGCAATCAGATCCCTGGCCCCAGTCATCTAATTTATGCCCTAACCGCTACACCTGTCACGCAATTCCCCTCCCAACTTTGGTATCGAGTTGTTCACCCGCGCAGACGACCAACACGATCGATACTCATATGTTCATGGCCTCCAAACCAACTTGTTTCAAAATGAGTTGCGCGGCGCAAAACAGGCGATACCGGTACAAATAATGTCACATTTGCGGCACATTTGCCATTGCAGGACCACGCCGTGGCTTCACAGGAACGGCTGCTTCTCCTTCCGTTCAATTTCACGTTCAGCGGTCCCCAAACAAAAGAGAATCTGCCAGAGAGCAGCAACATTACACACAACACAACAATAATTCAGTGGGAACCAATCAAACGCCACTGGTTCCAAATCAACCGCGTTTTACTGATGGGGCGGGGAGAAGACTCAATCCAGGGGTGGATGATACAAACTGACCACTCTATTACCATTCGGTGTTCTTCTTATCCGAGATCATGCAGGTGTTCTGTCCCAGGGATTCTCGGATTAGGAAATCAGGGGCAGATGGTAGAGGGGTGGTTATTATGAAGTCGTAGTCTTGAGACAGGTGCGCCAGTATTGTCACTTAAGATCAGAGTCACCAGACAAGGTCAAGTTGACGCCAAAATGTCATTACCACGAAAAAAGCAACAGCATCTTCGAGACAGCGTAAATCAAAATGTAATCAAGACAATACGCAAACTTGTAAAGCGCCCGCAACAACCTCAACTTTAGTCCACCAAGACGGTATATATGTTGATGCCCACCCGTGCCAATATCCCTCCCTATGAAATAGTAATGTCTTTGAATCAAGATAGGGTACGTCATCTATTATTTTGGCAACCTGTCTACGTGGGGAGGCCTATGGGCACCCTTTGTCAGCCACAATAAAGTATAGAGTCGTTAGTAAGGTGCTTACCGCGATTACCTCAGTCTCTTTGAGTAACAAATAAGACACAGTTTGTTGGAAGTGGTATGCATGAACTCTTTTTGAAGTAAGATAAGGTACGGCGAATTATGTTGGCATGACGTCAGCTACTGGAAATATGACTGCTTGTGGCTCAAGACATATACCATATCAAAACAGTAAAACTGCCAGCAACAAGCATGTTTGATTTCTTCCCTTTTTGCGAATCAATGAATGCTTTTTACCCTTTTTATAACTAAAATAAATGTATACATGGAGAGCTGAAAAAAACTTCATTGCATTAAAATCAGTCGCTCGAAGTTAGCTTTAAGTACGTAAACAAGGAAACCAATTAATCCTACATTCATCATGAGTGCAATCGTCTAAAGATAATCTATTCTCAAATTTTGTTTTGGGACGAAAACTAACATGTAAGTGGTCAAAATCACACATCAAAACAACGTTGGTTTTTTTTCTTTCTTCAAAACTTTAGCTTGGGCTTCGGCTCCTGCCTCTTTGATGTTGAAACATCGTGCAAAATGCACACCGTTCAAAATCGGTGATGGAGCACAAATTGGCGGCTACGGTTACGGCTACGGCTATAGGTTGCTGCGTCATCGTGTGTTAAAGTATAGGACGTCCTTAGCAACACTCTTCGCAACAGCCATAGCCATGTAGTCGTAGCCGCCAATTCAGACACGGCCTATGCCTGTGCTTTTCACAAGGCCCCTAGGCTAGAAACAAAACAGTCTGTGGGCGTTTTTTAATGAATTATAATCATCACTCATTATCGCTATTGCAGAGAGAGTACATACGACGGGGATGGTGACAGCGTATGTAAAAGCCCATTACAATTGAACCAACTTATACAGTAAAGGTAAGTAATGTAAATAAATGTTTAAGTAGTTAATGTGCTCCACTTGTGTAATTCACCTCTTTTCGCCAATCGTTTTAATATGGTCTGAAAAGTAACGTGAGTAAATTGCAATCATTGAATCGATTATTCATTAAAAAGTGAACAATGAATTATTCACTTTGAAATTTCAAGGCCTCGCTTTCAGACGCATTCATGCTCTTCCGCTAGACTGCATCCAGCACATCTCAAAGTTGTTTTAAAATGGTTAATTAACCGAATGAAATAAACGAAAGGCATTCGGTCATTAATACATTCCTAGTCTTAAGTGGGAGTTAATGGACCGCTTATTTACGGTGGATGAGTTTTTACTATTAAAGAGGTTTGTCAGCCGTGCTGTAAGTTGATTGCACCTCCATTTGAATTGAATCATTCCACCAAACACAAGACTCAATGATTCAGGGAAAAGACGACGAGTTGTTTTACAAAATTCCAACATCGAAAGTTAATTTGTTTCCAGTTATTCATCATAAATTAACTTTGTTTCCAGCTATAAAACACCTGATAGGAAAGTGAGAATTTGTTTAAAATATTTTTTATTAGTCAAACAGTTTCCAAAGACATCCAACACATGGGGATGCAAATAACAACTAAAAAATACTGAGGGTGATAAGTTAAGTATTTAAACACAGGATTTTACTTTGTGAAGTCAAGTCTTCGTCTCACTTCGAAATCTGCGCTTTTACAAATCTACGTTTCACATCCCCCCGCCCCGGCCCCCCAATGTCATTATGAATAAATCACTGTATGTTTGAAAACACTGTTTAACGTAATGCCTCTGGTTAAAACAAATGGTTTGCGTATGTGTGCGGGGTGGAGGGGTGGGGAGAAAGAGAAAGGGGGGCAATTGAATGGTTGGTGTCGAATTTATATCGACACTAACATATTAACAGAGCTCAGCCACCCGTCCTTTAAATGCAGGCACTATAAAACGATTGACAGATATGCCTAAATAGTTAACGCATAATGATTGAAATTATTAACCTTTTTTGTTCTTAAAAATCAAGCCTCAAAATATTATAAACCAAAAAAAACTTTGAACTAGTCAGTCATGCAATAAGTTTTTAGTACATCAGGTCTTCGTTTTATTCAGAACTTATGTTGAAGCGGAATAATTTCCCAGATGATTGGACCATGAAGTAAATATACGTCAGACCTGATCTCTGATAATCCTGTTTATTTTGACAATTTTGAAATTAATTTATTGACAATATTTTGGGGGATTTTTTTTTCCTTTAAAGGCATTGTACACTTTTACTTTAGTAACAGCTCAAAATCAGTGTCCACATTTTGTGAAAGTCTGATCTCAATTGGTCACCGAGGGCACGAGAAAAACGTGAAAAGAGACCTTATGTGTTTTCTGTTTTTCAAACATCGATTTCATTATCACGCGAGATAAAAAAACTATTGTTTTACTCATTTCTCAGAAATGATAGCATTTTTAGGCAGACATATTTCAAGGAACCCTTTCTACCATTACTCACTTTAAATCATGTAAGTTATGTGTGAATCTGTGAACATTTGTGTTTTTCGATCTTACCAATAGTGTACAGGGCCTTTAAGTGCGGCATGTGATAGTGAAAGAAAATATCACGATCAGCCCTTTATTTCTCTCTGCTATTCCGCTTCGTCATCCAGCCGATTATTTTCTTCATCCCGTCAAATTGTTCTGTTCGTCTTCTTAATACCGTCCATTCAATAACTCAAAAGTCAAGAAAGATGTCTCCTCATCATGCACATCGCTCGCAAAAGTATTTTGACAAAAGGGAAGATTGTTTACTTATCCTTAATGGGGCTTGGAAAAAAATGAGCAAAAATGAATAACAAAGTGGATACGAAAGGACGTCCTTGTCCTCGTAGAGGGGGGGGGGGCAACCATCAAGAGTTTTTTCTTCAGTGATTTGAGCAGTTTTTCCTTATCAAAACAGAAGGTATATGACATCTTCAAATTTCGATCAAAAACAGCTCTCTATTGAGACCAACGTTCAATCATCCATTTCAAAAATAAGAACAACATTCAATAAATCCTTCGCCATGGGCCCCGTACACTAGGCGTAGCTTTCATGTGACCATTCAAGTGAAATTTTATTGGCGAGTAGGGTAAACGCGCTTGCAAATTGCACGAACACCATCAAGACCTAACCTTCGTGGATGTTGATTTTATTTTATGAGAGTCATTTCTGGTTGCATGCCAAACACCAGGACAATCGAAATGTCTACCTTAAATTCAAAAACCATTCTGCGAGAGAACGAGGATCGAAAGGGGCCGACTTATGACATTTTACGGTCCAATTATAGATACTCCAATAAGAACGCTTGCTATATTAAGAACACGACCAATCAGGTTGGCTTTTGTCATAAGCTCGTTTTTGATTGGACTAATGAAACAAAACAGGCCAACTCTCTGTGAACAATCAACAGCAACAACACCGAGCAATTAAAAAACAACATTCTATAACCACATTAATAAAGCAGCGTGTATAGCAACGTCAACAACACCGAATCAAAAGACAACAACAATATCCACATCGACAACAACAATTTCAGTTTTCAACTTAACTCGCGAAAACCAGGTTAACAAACGTCTTCTGTTGCCCAAATCGCACAAGCAAAGATAATGATAGTACGACGGCCCCGCAACCGCCGCCGTCGACGCCCGAGACTTAAGAGTGTTGACATTTTCCCCATCACCCTGGAAGAAACTTGCATGCAGGAGCACGCTGGACTGAGCAAACATTTGAAGGAATGGAGGGCGATAATAGCTGGAACAGAAAGCCTCTGCGCATGAGGGATAATTTCGTCTTTAACCTTTTTTTCCAAACGGTCGAGTTTGAAGCCCGTGATCTGCGGCCATTTGCAAATAAACAGAAACGACAGTCAAAGAACTTTTTCGGTGAGACCTAATAGGGACCTAGAACCTCTTTGTCGATAAGGTGGTACAGTAATTATATATGAACCCTAAAACGATAATCGATTAATCGTTAAAGCAAGAGCGCTATCGACAGCTGTTGATCAGTAAAGTAGCTGAGAACCCCTAAATCTGCTGTCAATACTTTTGATTAAACCAAGTGTTTTGGGGAGATGGTTACAAAAAATCAATCAGGTTGTTCAATTATTGCTAAAGCAAACAAGTGATATATGTATTATTGAGAAAATGTGTGCATTGAATCTCCTCTTTAAAAAGTTATAACGGTCTGTGTTTTTCAAAGCTTGATGGAAGTTTCTTATTATGTGGACGTCTTCGGCTTTCCTGTGGTTTTCGGTTCTTTTGTGGTAATCGACTGTCAGGATTTGATCGAGTCCTCGGTACTCCTTGGCTCTTCGGTTTTCGATAAATCAGTGATTGGGTCTGATGAGGTACTTGGTTCGCCGGAGGTTTGGGTCTAATGAGGTTCTTGGTTCGCTGGAGGTTCGGGTTTAATGAGGTTCTTGGTTTGCTGGAGGTTTGGGTTAATGACCAACTTGGTTCGCTTGAGGCTTGGGTCTAATGAGGTACTTGGTTTGCATGAGGTTTGGGTCTATGAGGTGTTGGGTGGCTGGATGTTTGAGTCTATATGAGGTACTTGGTTCCCTTGAGGTTTGGTTCTGATAAGGTACTTGGTTCGCTGGAGGTTTTAGTCTATAATGAAGTACTTGATTCGCTGAAGGTAGATCATCAACTCGTCGTATAGGTAATCAAAAAATGTTCCTCGGTGTTTCGATTCTGCTAAGGCCAATCTATGGCGGGTCTCGACTCCATGTTAGATCGTTTTTTCCCGAAGTATTCTGTTTAAAAAAGTACTTGTGAAAATCTTGAATCACAGAAAGTGCGTGTAGTGTCTTTGGAGATCCCCCGCATCTCAGTGTCACTTAAACACAAGGAATTATATTATTAATAGTTAGATCAAGGCTTGGAGTACATATTAGTTAGTTTTTGTGATGAGAATCATCCATTATGTGTATGCGATTGATATCAAAGATGGCCGCTTACATCAGTACTGGCTCGATTTCCAACAAAACTTTGAAGGGTTCAAAATTTACCTGGACACTATAATGCGAGTTTACAACCTCTTTCTCGTCACTTTCGTACAGATGTCGCTTATAAGAGACACATACCTCCAGGGATGAGTTTACAAATAAATCAGTATCTAGGAATGATTTGAATTCATAGCATCAATCCACACTTTCAGCATACATTGTGTATCAACACATCCTGGGCAAAAATATTAGCATATGACTGCCTAATTGAGCGATTCCATTAAAGTTTGTAAATTCTGCGGAAACACACTGCAACACAAAACCATCTCACTACCGTCAAATTGAAAAACAAAAAGGGACGATAATAATGCCCACTGAAATCCGAAACTGAATGATGGAAAGCTTTTATTGGGCTCGGGGCTAGAAGGGGTAACATGAAAGAGCGACGACGCAGGAGCGTGGATCCCGTAGACACTGTAGGGGGAAAGATGCAAGGGACAACGGTAGGGTGGATCGTGACTCGATTCCATTAGTCCCCATTAGACACTGTTGAAAATCTGCATCCATTCTCCCTCCAGCGACGGACTAAGAAACATAATGTATACTGTCATTTCTCGTAAGGGACATGATAGCAAATCAACATTTTCAGGTTGCTCGTCTTCTTCTTTACGCTGGCAAACATCGTCTTCCCCCCAATCGGCAAGCAGAGGTAACAGGCTCAGCAGGCTTCCTATGGCCTTGTGGCCCACGGGACTGAATGGTCCGACGTGTCAAACTTCATTAACAGATTTAAACCTCTACGGAACACGTAGGTAATATCTTACTTACAAAAACTGGATCGATTCTTATTCGTGGCGTTTTTCTTCTTCTTTTTTTCTTACCCTCCCAACCCGATTTTTTTTTTCCCGCGTAAAATCCTCGCAGGCGATATTTACCTCGTTTTATTGTCATCTACTGATCGGCCATTTTGAAACTTTCGACGTGTTTAGCTCAATACCGAGATGATTGGATGAATAAATTTATCGATTAAAAGAAAAAACGTTTTAAAAATCATGAATTATTCATTGGCGGATCTCGACGAGTGATCGATGAATTATTCACGAAGCTGAACTGAAGGGCGCACTTTCAGTGACGAAGTCACGACGGCACTCAGCATTTATGCAAAAAAAAAATGCCTCTTCGGAAATTCAGTGAACAGTATCCATTGAAACAAAACTTCGCTTTTAGCAAACCGGTCAGCGTTCATATCTCACATCTGCCCACTTTAAATTAGGCTACATATATTTTGAAAGCAGGTCAGGATTAAATCAATGCCACACATAGTGCCTATGATCATAGGAAGTTGTTAAAAAGCGCACCATAGTACGTCTACCCCCGATAGAACGCTGGCCCGCGCATCGCAAACTCCCGTGCTTGTATTTTAATAACAACGTCCAAATATTTGCAGCGGACCAAGGGACGACCCGCCTACCGTCCTCCGGGTGTTCTTAGCGGTATCAGCTGCGGGTTTGCAGACGACTTTCATCCCAAAACGGGCGCGAATTATTATTTGACTAAGGCCTGTTGTGACAGTAGCCAGGGGATTGTGCGTGGAGTCTACACCAAAGTTCAGTGAGAATTCATGTATTTGCGCATAGACTAAAGCTCCACAGTGGCGTGCTGTCATTTTGAGCCCAATCAAATTAAACGGATCCTTCTTCTCTTCTTTTTCAAAGCAAAAGCTGCGTGTGATATCTGGGTTATGGCCCGGTAGAAAAGATTCGACGGATCCGAAAATGATCCCTTCATTTGCATTTGGACACAGCAAAAAGTACGGTAGCATTGACGGCTAATCCAAGGAGGTGGTGGAAAATCACAAAGCCGACAGGTCTTACGCGGCACAATGCAGTTTACTCTAGGATGTCCAGTCTCTCGTCTAGATGTACCCCCCTTTCTGTAGATGGATTGATTTTAATTTATTTATTTGGGTTTATGTTATTGACAATGTAGCTCATGTTTCATGTACAAAAAAACACCATGAGCGACATGTCAAGACGATGTTATCTGTCTGTCCTATTCCCTGAAGACTTGACGTGTGTATTTAATAGGTTGCCAAGAAAGGTACCACTCTAAATTATGACTCGTTTCCTTATTAACACTTTCAAATTGTGTCTGTCTTTGTCATGTACACAGTATATACCCATTATTGATAATATAAACGCTAATGTATGGAAAGGAAGCCACACTATTTAACTCACAGCCTCGGTTTGGAGACATTGGTACATGCACTCTAATCACACATGTCGCCAACCATTATTCATCATGGCCTGCAGACCATACTGAGCCCTCGTGTACTACATTTACGTTTGTAATAACCTAGAAAAAAAAAGTTGTATGATCTTTAATCCAACTTGAATCAGAGGGGAACGGTACCAGACTTCCCCATAATTCATTCCACCTGACATGCAGTCATTTCCGAGAAAACATATAAGTGTTATAGCCTCTAGATCACTGACCGCTGCTCCGATGGAGCTATAATCATAGCAATTGTTTCTTCTGTTTATCCCGGCGTATACCAAACTGAGGCTGGAAGGGAGAGTAGTCTGTTCCCGTTTGTATCCAATGGGACTTTAAGGCACTGGACACGTTTGGTAATTGTCAAAGACCAGTATTCTCACTTTGGTGTATCCCAACATATGCATAAAATAACAAACCTGTGAAAATTTGGGCTCAATTGGTCATCGAAGTTGCAAGAAAATAATGAAAGAAAAACACCCTTGTTGCACAAATGTGTGTGCTTTCAGATGCCTTAAAAGGGCATCAGGCCTGAAGTCGTTTTCAGATTCAAATATTTTAGTGAGAACTTACCTCTTTCTCAAAAACTACGTTACTTCAGAGGGATTGTGTTTCTCACAATGTGTTATACTATAAACAGCTCCGTTGCTCATTACCAAGTAAGTTGTTATGCTAATATATATTTTGTGTAATTAACAAACACGTACAGTGCCTTTAATACTGTCGTTACTGTTTGGGACTTGACAAAGAGGAGAGTCCAACTGACGGCAAATGCAAATATTGCGAAACCGCTACAATTAATTGTGAATATTATGCAACATTTACTTGGGTAGTACATTTTGTTCTAGTCGTCTTTGTATTCATTACGAGACGGCCCTTGCTCCGTGTGACACGATTTGCCTGGTAGTTTAGCGGTTAAGACACTGGAATACATGAGTCGTGGGTTCGAATCCAAACCAGCCTGTGGATTTGTTTCATAAATGGAATCTTGGGGGAGGGGATAGGCGGGCTCAACTTAAAAAGAGACAACCTTACAGCTATTCTGTTTACGTTCCAATGCAACGGCGAGAGCCACAGTGGGTGATTACACAACGGTTAAGTTTTGTCAAATACATTGTCTCTTATTTTGTTAACTGTACTGTTTCCGCATGAACATTCGATTTGTCACTTTATTTTTTTCTTGTATGAAACTTTTCGTCTTTGCCTCCATACCATAGTTACTGTTTAGACGTCTACAACCTGTTGTTGAGTTCATGATAGACCTACACGTGACAGTAAATATGTTGCTGTTGTCGTGAACAAACAATGCTCCCCGAAATCAAAATCAAAACTGATGAATGAACATATAAATATGAATTACATAGATTATTTTTCAGGAACTACCAAGTACTCCATGGGGGTCCATTCAGTCCATTGTCTGTCTTGAACTAACGCGGTGATTGTTACCATTGTACCAATGCGTGAAAACATTTCTTCCCCCCAAATCCATGTGCTTGATTTGTATTGTGTGCTTGACTACCTTGTTTATTTATGTGTGTTTTTGGGGTTGTTGGTTTGGAGTAGCAGCCATGCCCACATGTACTCTCTTTCTAGTCTTGCAACGGGACATTATTTTTGCCCCAGTAACCCTTAAGCGAGGTATGGTGAAGTGTGAACTCCAGATCACCCCCCTTCCCAAACGTTATTATCTCGTATTGGGGTTAAGCACTTCTGCAAACTTGACCCACTTCCGTCTCAGTGGGTTGTGTATAATTTGTGTACAATAACATCCTTCCAATATAGTGTAGTCTTGTCTCCAGCAAGCAGTCTACTTTGGGGGATTGGTTTTGTGAGGTACCCACAAGGGCGCCCTCAGAGACAATAATGTTCTTATCCACCAAACTTAGAGATAAAGTACAGGATTGGAAACTGTGTGAAATAAATTAGTTTCAACCCGAAAGTTCCCTAGTTTTGAAGTATACCACTTTCATTACTCCAGTCGACAAAATAGTTTTTAAAAAACCACACAAAATCACCGTTGCCTATTTTGATTGCAACAATAGAAATAAGCACGCATAAATGCGCACGCACAAATCCATTACATTAGCCGTTCCCTTGTTGTTGTTGTTTACTAAAACTTGACAACTATTAGTACTCACAAGGTGGTGATATCATAGAGCAAGTGTTTCTCAAACAAGTGGAAGATGATGTACCAACTTCTCCATGGATCACTTTAGGTTTAAATACAAGTATTCACCTTGGTTTGTGTGTTGCTGATGGGCATGTTTAAGCATTCAAACCGAGGACTTTAACAAACCGGGGACAGTCCTCGTTTTGCTTTCGTGTACAAAACCAATGTGGACGTTGTTATTTAAGAAATGGGAGAACAAAGGGGTGTCCTCGGTTGACACCATTTACAAACGTATTGTTGCGCTACATACATAATGTGGACCCGAGAACAGGTCGACACATAGGGACTTGAGACACTATGTGGACTTACACACGTCCACAATGTTTATTGACAGTGCCGAAGATTATGTTTTTTTCTTAAGTGCATAGAACGGATGAGTGTCCACAGAGTGTGTGGGGGTGGTTGGGGGGGGGGGGGTGTTGTTCGGGCCATCTTTAAAAGGTAATACGGCAGCGTCTCAAGGAGAGTTCAATCTTTTCAGACTCTCTTGTTCAAGAACGTATACTGTGATTGAACTATTTTGTAAACATGGCAAATTGTGCTCGCGTGGATGAGTCTTTTTGTGACTGTATTTTTGTTACTGGTTTATTGCTTGTAACACGCAGAAAGACAGAAATGTGACTGATGAGATTGGGTTTTAATTACTTTCTTGACGATTGTATCCTGTTTCCAAATTGTTTGTCAAAATAAATGTATTCATCCAGCAGTTTATCTCCGTTGTCCATTTCTAATGGTGTTCCTTACTTCGGACCCCAACGTCAAACCTCTGTTCCTCCCATGATCGACTTTAAGCACCCTCTGCCGTTTCCATCCTACAAAACGAAAACCAGATGGCTTCTGACACGTCATTGAATAGTTCACTGTCTTCTTGCGCTCAAGCTAAGGTGGGCTTCGGTTATAGGATACACAATAGAGACTTTATGGTTTTTTGAAGTGTTTGTCACCGAACATCCGTAACACAACCGAGACGGGCCCTCCATAGGGAAAGCGTAGGAAATGATGTATCCTTATATACACAGGATGCCTTAACAAGAAATGTATCTCCAACGCTGGCGAAACATTGGCACACTTATTTTGTCTTTAAGGGGTGTCTATTTTGACTTAGGACCGCGAAATGACCCAAAATCGAGCGCAGCTTGTCAGCAACAACAACATCGTTTGTTTTTAAGTGCTTGGGGAAATTTCTCGATGGATCAAGAAGATGTTTAAAGCAATAGCGCAACGCTTGGGGTTGTTAATTCGCATACTTGAACAACATACTTTCAAAACAGTTGTTAATTTAAAAATATAAATACATACATATATAATGAAGCTAAATTTTACCAATGTTTAATTTTCAAGTCTTGGAACGAACTCAATTCCATTTTGTAACAGCTATTTGGTGGTCCAATGCTCAAATTGTCAGCTCTGCTATGATATCACCAGCCCATCTATACTCCATCCCAATTGTTATAGTGATTGGCACTATTATAACAGCTTTTGATACAAAAAGAAACACATCTTATACTATTACTATATAAATACTCTTACAGTCAATCCGAACACCGGCACACGAGAACAAGCTATCTCGCGAACAATATCCAAAGATCTAACTCATATTCAATTTGCGGTAACACCATAAACCTACTTTTCTGTGTAGATTGAAGAGAACTTGTCTCGCTATTTTTTCTTCACGACAGCAAGACAAGTTCTCAAAAAGTAAATCTGTACAACAAAGTAGATATTTATACACCACCGCAAACTGAATATACATTGATAACTTACCATCAAATGTTTCAAAACCCAAATAAGATTTAACTTATATTGGGTTTTTTAAGTTCAATAAAAGTCACATTATTATGAATAGAACTAAGCATGACCTAGTTATGTGTAAGTCAGTTACGCTGTAGTGCTTAACTAAATATTTGTGTAATAATCGTTTGTGGAAGTCAATCAACGTGTAACGGATATCCCACTCTGAACCGTTACGATCATTTCAAGCACCTCATTTGCATAGGTCACCCCGAGGTCAAACTGCTAATAGTTTGTCTTTATCTGTTTGTCCCGATATGATTGATGGTTTGAAACTTGAAGTTATAAAGTCTTATCATTCTTTCAATCATCTTTGTTAGGTTCTCTGTTTTCATTAAGACCAATAAACATCCGATCTCATCATACAAATAAAGGCACCAGACTTTTTGCCCTTCCACAAAATTCAGGTCTTATCCATGTTATCGTTTTGTCGTCATTCTATCTCCTAACCCATTTTACTGTTCCCGTTCCGA
>JAUELU010000013.1:7429752-7451860 GCA_032357145.1 Evasterias troschelii
ACCGTGCCCCCCCCCCCCCCCCCCCCCCCCCCCGCTCCCTTTCTTTCTCTCTATCCTCGGCACTTTATTTTATTACACTGATGCAGGTGTCGGTTTGTCTCCTTGAATGGACCCTTGAAACAGCGTCTTGGAGAGGCACGGAGGGCTATCAGGTTACGGTCACCTCTCACGGGGCAGGCCGGTTTCTGCAAAGGTGGAAGAAGGCAGTTTCTGAAACAGAGAGCGTCCCATTTACGGAAAACAAGCAAATGTCCCTATTATTTGACTTTCACGGTTTGGTGAAACTCTATACATTGATCAGACAGGTTGCTGAGAAGGGGGAAACTGTTGTACCGGGCGGTGGGGCGATTCGCATGGGTTGTAAGGCGATAAGTGGTGTGATGCATAAGGGATGGTGAGTCCATAACGGGTGACACGTTGTCGTGGCTGTCTGCCCCACCGAGAGGAGTGCGAGAATAACGGGGTGCCCTGTTCCGACTTCGTGACCCAAACAGAAGAAGTGTTTCAGCCGCCCTGCAGGTGATGGCAGGAACGTCTTCGGGGCATGATTTAACAACCACCCCGTCCCATGTCTCTCGTCTCCACCTCCGAGTTGTAATAACTCCTAATCGTGACCGAGTTAAAAGAAGGAGTCCAAGTTCTCCACCATTAAATCACACAGGATGCACTCCCAACTCCCAATGTGAATGCAACCCCCCCTCCTAGATTCTTGTCAAGTGTCAAAAATTAGCGCTGGTGAAGTAGCAAACATTTTTGTGTGCAAACGACCCGCTCCGGGGCTCTTCCTCCCTCTCTCTCACTCTCGCCCCCACGCCGGGGAGAAACTGACCCATAGTCACGTACGAAGCTCGGCCGAGAAAGACATCAAACTCCATCGGATCACCAGACGGTCTTTTGATGTGGAAGGGCCGGAGTCTACCAGGGCGGATTGCGGTCGTTTAGGGCACATTCTATAAAAGATGTGTGGTTATTTTAATATCATGGACATTATTCAGTGTGTATTGGAAGATTCTATTGGCCTACCTTCTCCCAAACTGTCGGCAATTGGAGCATGTTGATTTCTGAGCAAACGAAGGGAGAGACGTTTAATCTTCGACATTGTGTTTATTAATCAATAAGATAGTGGAGAATCCTCTCAAGTGCCTTGAGACATAGAGACGTAAACTTTCCCACTCACCCACACCAACCTCAAAATGTGTTTTTACTTTGTCGTTGAAGAATGTGAAATAGACAATTTATTAAATGAAATATTAAATAATATTGTGAACCATAAAACACGATCCTTAGAAAATCATTTTAAAAAAAAAGCAATATTATTTGGGACGGATGAAATACCAGAAGTTCTTTTGACCTAATTATTTTTCAATTAATGGTTTTTACTGACAATGGCGATCTTTTCAATTGACGAACCGAAAGGGTCGACGAATAACCGAGGGACACCATCTACCGAATTTTGTTTGATCTTGCTCTACATACCTTCATCATGCTGCCACTATCTTGGTCTTGTTCCTTGTATCCAACACCAGCAATGAATACTACTATTCATCGTACAAAAAGGAACCAGACCGTTTCTTCTTCAAGCCTCGGTTTGGCTACATTGATTTGAATGGAAGAAAAAACAAGATGGCCGCACCATGATAAAGGTTTATAGGGCAGTGGGGTGTGTCAAGAAAAGCTCAGACAACTCCCTCATTTAAGCCTCTTCAATAAAATTGGGCTCGCTTTCGTACTTGGACGCCCAAACTCTAAGGAAGAGGGCTGGATATGGTATCAGAGCCCACTGCATTCTTTGTATCCGGTGTGCATATTTGTATAGGTATGTGCCGTTAGTTCATTGACACGTACACGTGACCCTTACCCCCAAGCTCTCCAGACAGTATCTCTAAGATTACATATCTTTAATTCTGACACCTCCGTCGATCGTAAATCGAAGAATTATTCTTGCAAGGGGTAGAATTAGAGTTTATCACCATGCTGCGAATATTCTGCCGCATTTTATGACGGGGAAGATGTCACGTCCCAATTGCAATAAAAACACCCATAAACCCCCATCTTGCGATCTCGCACCCTGGGCGGTGTTGTATCATCATCATCACCGGTGTATTTGAATTCCTAACGATAATGAAGCCCCCTTTTTATAGTGCTAATAGCACGGTATAGCAGCCGTTATAAACTAAATGTCAATTTAGTTTAATGGCCCTGTGATAATTGTTAGCGGGGATGGCATAAAACGTGACAGCGTAGCCGTGTTTTTTTATTAGGAAAATATTTGCGCAGAGAGCGGTGCTGGTTTGAGCTGCACGAACCGGTAAAACCGGTTTTTTTTTTATTGTTTTATCTCTCAATTCGGAACCATTAGCAGCTCACGATGACAGTTGGCCTATTTCGGCAAATCGGACTACATGGTTCACGGGATGGCGTCAAACATTGATAACTTCAATCACCGGTCTTCAATAAACACGACCAAATAAACACAGGGAACTTTCATCATAAATTATTTATTGATCATGCTAGTAATCATTGCTGCTATTGCTTTATTCAAAGGACAATTTTATGAATGTGTTTCTTGAAAACATAAGCATTGAGAAGATAAAATCGTAAAGCCATTATTGTACCATCCGTTAATGTTTGCTAACCGTTGGCAGGAATGAAATCATATTGAGTTACGTCGATGTTGCCATAGAAACACGAGCTGCCTCCAACACTGCCTAACAGTCAACTACAGAGGGCGTGCTGAGAGATACTTCTTCCCAATTCTTCTTGGTTGACCCGAATAAAGTCTTTTTTCTGATGCATGATGGAGAACTTTTAAATTGAAGAATTCCATGTTGTAATCCAAAAATCCGGACCTGTTGCAGAATATTTGCACTTCGACTCACCCACCCATCGGGGTCTGGCCTCCGACTCGGACACAAGCCTGTCAACGTGGTTTCGGTTCAGTGCAGAACGGCAAGCCATGGGGTACACCAGGCCGGAAAGTCAGTAATTTTACCAAATCGGTTTAACATTTCCCCAATTTCCAAGACTTCCTGCCTTCATGCTAGTTACTTCAAAGTATTTCCTCTAACAAGAATAGGTGGTTGACCACGAGTACCTGGGGTCGTGGAGCACTTTTGTTCAGGGACAATGGCGTATTGTCCATGCTTGCTGCTTCAAAGCATTATAATACAAATACTCACAAATAAATATCCAACAATGTTTGTCTAAAATAAGCTATGGCGAGTGAAGGACTTTGCCGCATTATAGTTTTGTATTTCGAAATGATATTGATTTAATTTGAAACTGGAAAGATCTTTGTATGATTTGTGTTTTGCATTCCTTGTGATATTTTTATTTGTATGTCCATAAGTTTAGTTTTTAGGTTTTTGTTATCATGCTCTCGTTGATACCATATAACTACTTTATTCAATCATTATTCATAAAGAAGGCAATTTAGGTGACTAGTACTCAACATCTTGTGTCCGGGAGGCAATTTGTTTATACCTATAATATTGAAGACAACTTATAACGTTCACCCCTCAAGAGAACTGCAAGGCGTTACTAATCAACGATCAGACGGCCAGTTTTACAGCCCCCTGATAAGTTGTCAAACAAAATTAAAACTTACTGGAAGCCTCCGGGGGCTGTAAACCCATTGTCCCCGGCTGCTTTTGTTCCGATCTGGCCGTCTTGCCCGATGGGCACGGCTTGTTGGTGAGACAGACTTGTGTTTGAGCTCAATCATCTTTATCTATTAATACTTGATTAAAGTCATGAAATGAGACTCTTCCCGGAAGTTGTCAGACTCCTGGGTATTTTTGGGACGATGGCTTGTCGGAACGATGGGATGCTAAAACCGTCAGTGGTCAAACACCTGTTAGTTATCTTCCAGAGCTTCAACTTGTCAGCAGATGATTCAAATAATAAACATGTCAACAGATTCAGCTTTGTTTATTTATGCATTTAAAACCATATTTAACGAGGGTGACCCATCAATATATAAACGTGTTTTTATAGTGAGCCAATTTACATTGGGAGTAGGGCTTTTTACATTCCAGTAGCAGTAGTTTTGCCGATATTTGGTGTTGTACCTTATCTTGATTCAACGAGAGTAACAGTGTTGCCAACATAACCATTGATGTACCTTATCTTGACTCATCATAGAAAGTAACCATGACGAGAATCGGCAATTTTCCCCCAATAATTTTTTTCTTTATTCAAAAAGGATAAGTATTATTCATTTGGGTATTAATTTTTACATTGGTGTATACCATGTTTTGTCTCATATAACAAGTACGCCTGATTGTACAAGAAAACTTATGAAATTATTATCAATTTCCCACACCGACTTTGGCAAAAGCTGTACCCTATCTTGCATAAAGCCAACAAGATTTTATTGTCAAGAAACCGCATCATGTATAGGCTTGCCTACCTCAGTGATTTTTTTTCTTCTTCTGCAGAGAGAGATGAATTGAATGAGGGTAGTGGGCGTAACTTTTTTTTAAGGAAGTTGAAAGAGAATGTGAGCGAGACCGAAGAGCCAGGGTTTGGGGGTTGATAGACTCACGGGTTATTACATGGGTGACATTAAACCATTGGTGTACTTGTATCCTACGGGAAATGGTTTTTGATGAACCGTGTGCTTGTGGTCCTTAGGAGTGGTGATATGGCTCAAATGGCTCGCCACCAGCATCTTCCTGAAACGTAATCCCCCATGCAGCCAGCACTTCCCCGTATCAACCAACCCCCAACAATGCACCCCCAGTCAGTACAGTTATTATTTCCCATTGTCCCGGGCGCTGGTGGCCCATAAGCCATACAATACACGTACATGTAAGTTCAATAATTGAAATGGGAATAATAAATACGAGCGCAGTGCACGGTTTCACGGGGGCTCCCTTTTCGCGCGCGAATGGAAAGACAAATTATCGTCTGCCAAATTTGAAGGGGCTTTTGGCGCGGTTATGCGATACGCCCGACAATAATGTCCACTCTTACTGCCACAGAGTGAATCCTTTTCACCGAGGTTTTTATTGGAAGGAAGACGGGGTCCCACTCACCTATCACTTTTCACACCTATATTATCCCATACATAAAAGTGAACGTCAAAGGCACCCAACCGAACTGCGAGCCAAACAATGTACCGGGTTTATTATTTTTTTCTGCGACCCATTGAAAGAAATCTCCAATGCATGCTGTAATTGGCTCTCATCCGCAGCCTCAATTTTCAAGATGTATTTTGAGAAGAGCTGTTTTTATTATCTTTCCAGGCTCATGAATGTTAAAATATTCATCTATAAGACGGGCTTTATCTTCGGAATTTTGTATTCAAAAGAGTGATCGCTTTCATGGGCTGTAAGTTTATACATATACACGTTGTAGGAGGCTAATATATACTGAGAAGCTATTCAATGTTTGGATGAAGGAAATTCATTGCTGGGTCTAAGACACTTGTGGTTTGTTGTTGAAGGAGAACTTTGTCTTCCGCGTCTCAGTCGAGCGCCTTGGGGAGTGTGATTTTAATTTAACAGAGCAGTGACTTGACCAACGTCACTGGAATGATTCTCTTCAACTAGTCAATACGGAGTCATCTAAAGATCAGGGATAATTACATGAAATGATGGAAACCATATTGAAAGTGATAACAAGAAATAAACTATTGATTGAATAAATAGACACTCCAGATAAATAATTTGCCAATTGAATTAAGAACTTCAAGGCTCAGTGACTATTACTTATACTGGCACATACTATTTTTGTAGATAATGTCAGGTTGGTTTGTACTGCCTGAGACATGAAGTATGCTTTAGTCTATAGCAGAGTGTTGGTTATTATTGGGAAAAAGAGATTGTCATAAATATGTGATTTTAATGACTTGACATATTTTGAAACTTTGACTTTCTCTGTCTGAAATGCCGTCCAGGTGGATCTTGAAGGAAATAGCATTTGAAGACCTTACAATTGCGGCTGCTTATTTAGGTAGCCGCAACGATCGTATTATGAGTCTACATCAAAATCATGCCAAAACATAATCCCGTTCGTAAGTAAGTGTGACGTAGTTCCACTGCGAGGCACGCCCACTTCACCTGGCAAACTGGCTCCAACGATCACCAGAAGAAGCCCAGGGCTTTCTTTAAGAATGTATTTGTAAAATGTTGTTTTCTTGCCGTCCTGTAAGGATTTCATCACAGAGTTTTAAGATTTTATCAGAATTATCAGTTTTTGTCATAAGAAATGTATTTGAAGGCTAAAAATGAGGGGATTTTTTTTCTCTAAAGTTATACACAGTGTAAATATGGAGACGGGAGCGGACAATACATTGCGCGTACAGTAGATGCGCGCGTGTGACGTATTGACTTACAAACCGAATGATAACGAAAACGGGACTACTGATGTTCACAGGCTGTTTATTGTGTGTTTCTCAAAAGTTGTGTTAGATTCAAAAATTAACTCTTCCAAAAACCACTGATCTACTTTCCCTGATATTTTCCAACCTGTATCATTAGGCAACATATCCCTATAGATCTTGCTATAGCGCCGCCATTTTGTGTTAATCCCTGTGTTCGATAGCAATAAGGAGCACTAAATCCCACTACAGAAAGAGGTCAGACTAAAATTCTCTAGTTCAACCTTTTAGTTTAGTATTGAGCCTGAATTATTTGAATATGGCATAAACCATGATATTCACACCGAAAAACATATGTACAAGCCGCTAACTTTCCATGCCACACATTACAAGGCACTAACTGTTTTAATCTTAATAAGAAGATTGTCTAAACACAGAACAGTGCACCCTTCTCAAAATTAACTGACTTCTTCATTATTCACCAACCGACAAGTGGTGGCGTCCTAACGGACGCCATTTTTGTTGACATGTCCATCACGAGTTGCACAATCCACGGCGCAAGTGTCATTGTGAGTTCTCATCATTTCAGGTAATTCACACGTTCCTTTACTCATGTTGATATATCAAAATACCTGTCACGTGTTGTGGACATGTAACACACAAGCCTTTTGTTTTGTCCTTTGTGTGACAAGGCTAATTTAGAGTATTTTTTCGACATGCACGAACTGAAAAGCATAAGTTGCTGTGCGGCCCCATCGCACCATCCTCCAGCGGGAAACGTAACGTTGTTTAAATGCCCCCGTTTGAAGCGTGTTGAATACAGCAGGTGTTCAGTCCCACTGTTTGCTGTTTTTTCGCATTCCATTTTTAAAGAGTCAGACTTATACAAACAACTAACTAATTACTTAGTTAGATAGGTAGCCTCCTTGAACCTTAGGAGCAGAGATCAATGTGGTGCTAGTGGACACCACCGTGCTCTTGACCCTAATCTACAGTCTCGGCAGAGGGAGTTTGTGTTTGTCTTTTTGACACCATGCTTTTTTCTAATGAATTGTAAACATGTAAATATACTTTATTTTACTTGGCACTTCTTTGTTGGTATTAATGTAAACAATTGATCCTCAAATGCGACTAGCTCTGAACCCGTTTATCTAACCCTTTGTTGAGAAGATTATGAGGAATAATATTGTGCAGTATTAAGTTCTGGAGGAAAATCCTGAAATAGGGAAAGCCTAATTTGGTAATTAGGTTATTTACCAGGGGTGTCATGGCCGAGCGGTTTAGAGCATCGGATTCAAGTTCTGGTGGTTTAGTCAGCGGGGTGTGGTTCGAGTCCGGGTTGTAAGGCTTGTTTCCTTGAGCAAGACACTTTGCTACAATTGCTTCTTTTCACCCAGTGGTATAAATGGGTACCTGCGAGGGTATAGGTTGATATTGTGTTTGAAAAAGCCTTAGAGATTATAGGGATATTATTGGCCCAATGACCAGGGCACTAATGCAAAGCGCATTGATAAGTTAGTGTAAAATGCCCTATGTATAAAAGAACTAGTAAATATTATTATTAAGGGCTGAAAACTTAAAATACATGCGAGGCTCAGGTAATAAGAAAAGATTGGAACCGGTGTCTACAGAGGTCTGGACAGGTTGTGAAGAAATTGTGTTCTAAAGATGATAAATTGCCACAATAATGTCATACAATAATATGAATACAGAGAATTGGTCCCATAGGCCTTAAATTCTTGAAAAACCCAGGCAGCTGAAAAACTACAATCCATCATCAATAAAACACACCGTGACAGACCACATTATTCATCATAGCCAGGTTCGCTTGCGTTCATCCACGACACAAGAAATATAAATCACATCGACAGTCTCCAAAAGAACTTGTCATTCACCCACGGAAACAAGGTATTTTAACCCCATTAGCCACTTTCTGCAAAATAACATTTAATGAGTATAAGCCCCCGGTACAGGTGTGTTTCCTTTACCTGCCAGTGGATGACTGAGGTATTTTAAACAAATCAACACGTTTATGATAGGAATCCGATATTTTGGCAAACTTTCCCGGTGTTTGCAGCCAGGAGACCGGGGGGAGCTTAATCCGTGAGCGTGCTGATGCGCTCTCTCAACCCGTGCACTCTCTCCCTCAATAACTCACCCCGAAAGACACAAACTCTTCAGTTATAATTTTGTTTGGGAGTTGATTAATTACGGGTAACGTTCTGAAGCAGGCTAAACGGGAAATTGCTCCCATGGAGTACAGGGAGTGAACTGATGTGTCCGGCAAGGGATTGATCTCTGATGCACGCGTGTCATTAAACCTTAGTGTACCCCCAATGCGCCCACCTTAACCCCCAGGCTACTATGAGAGACTCCTTGATAACATGAAATTATAATTATTAAACATGATGCGAGACTTCCAGATGAGTAAACATTATTCACAAACGGTTGTCACAAGAACTTAACACAATACATTTTAACTTGAAGTATTAACTTAAGTCAGATATTAATGTTAAGCCCCTTTCTCATAAACTATTAATCCCAATGCTGTGGAACCCATGGACACAATAAGAACACACAACCAATCTTGTGTGTGCCCCCTTCCCGACCCCTCACAAATAGCCGATGATTGGGAACACATAAGTGTCCCCAGAAGCATAATTCAGTTGTGTGTTTGTAAATAATTACATTCACTAACTTCGACTCTTCCAAATCCTCCGAAATTCTTCTCAAAAAGTTGTCTTATTGTAGAGGATTGTAGATATGTTGTATGCAATAACAACTTGATTTTTTCAAATGGCCAGGCATTCCAATCTGATCCGGGTATCCGGGTCCAATTGGTGTGAAGACACATACGAGGGCTAGTGTAGGATTCAGGTCACTTGTGTACAAGTCGGCCAGTTGGTGGAATGTGTAGCATAGACACGTAGTCATGTTTATGGCACCCCGTCTTAGATGGATGATCGCTCCTCTCCCTACCCCCTCCCCGAGTCTTTCAGGACTACCCACCCCCCCAACCCCACCCCCACCACCACTCCCCATAATCTTTGGGCTCCATAATGTTACCGGTATGCCAACTTAATTTCTTTTATTTTCACTTGTTTCTTTTTCGTGGGGAGGGTGACTTTAGTCATTGTATGCATAAGCATATTATTATACAAGTTCAATTATACACGCCTAACTAGCAAATTAAACATTATTATTGTACAAGTTCAATGATACTAACTAAGAGGGAAAACAATTCAAAATGACGTCAAACGGGGAGCAGACTGCCTGACATATGGGAAGAGGTCATAACGACGTTGACCAAAAAGGTTCTGCTCATCCCATGGCCGTTTTCGAAACCACAGCTTGGGTTTTGGGCTTCGTCGGTTATTTAGAAAACTTGTGCTTGGCTTCCCAATAGGAGACTTCGAGCAGGCTGACAGAAACCAAGACCAAGCCGCTGTTTCGAAAACGACAGGTCCAACTGGCACGGTACTAAAAAACAATTCATCAATACATTCATTTGACACTTGAATTAATTAGAAGTTTAATATCTTTGAACAGTTCTCGTATACAAAAAAGTTGTCAATATTATTAAATCTTGTTTTCATTTTCTTCGTGTTCCCGTACCCTAAATTAGTTATAGGATAATAAAAATGGATTACCGGAAAGTGAAATAGATCACCCGCCGATGACCCGTCGTCGTGAATAGCGAAATACAGTTTCTACGTTTCCAATGAAAGATGGGCGCATGATGGTCCCATTGCAATCCGTCGTTTTGTTAACTCACTTTATTAATTATTGTATGCACGCGAGCTGCACAGCGATCAATCTCACACAATATCGTTGTATGGCAAGCCCTCAACGTTGATGACTGATAATTATTAAGGGGAAGGGCTCATTCGTTATTTAAGTCTCTCTTTTGTTCATAAAAAGTTTCCAGTAATTTGTGTATTATTCCAAAATTCCTATAGGATGACACCAATTTGCCCTGATTTAATACATTAAACCTTTTGCTGTATAACATTGTTCTTCGGATTTGTTTAGTGAAGAACCAGTGGTTTGGGGTATGTTGATGGCGTGTTTCGAATATTGATTTGACAATATTGTGGAATTTGTAACGTTTCAGTGTTAAAATGTTGTAACATGTTATGAGGAAACGGAGCGTCCACGGCATGCATTTAGGCTTTTATGGCGTGCTACCTTGTGGTTGTAATAGTGGGCAAGACAGGGCCTGGCTTTCATTGATCTGTATTGGTCTTGCAATTGCAAGTTTCCACACTTCACTTTTCAAGGGGAACAAAGGCATGGAACTATTTCCGTTGCCCCCATAACATTTGGGGATTAATTAATTAACAATAGTACCTAGCCTATACCTCCGAGACTATTTCAATATTTTCATTTTAGAATCTCCATACAGACACTAACCAAAGAGCCACGTGTTGTTTTTAAGTAGCACTTAACGGCAACGTATTTTGTTCGTGAGGCGGCGTGACATGACGTCACAGTCACGCACAAAGATGGCGACGTACAGTGATGTTACATTTTTAAAATATTTTTCAAATAACTTTGGTAAAACTGTACTTTGTTTAATTAAAACGAAATTTCAAAACAAACATTATAAAATCACCTGATTGTGAAAAACTTACCAGGCATTGTTTTAAAAAAATAAATTGAGGAAATCATTAATAATGACTTTGATCAAAACAAGACACACGAAATAAAGCGTTTTGTCAATGCGAAAATGTTTCCCAGTTGTCTTTAAGTAATGTTTGGAAAGCTACTCGCTCGAACATAATTACCATATAGAAAAATCGACGACGCGTACGAGTAACTTGCCTGAAAATGGAATATCGCATTCAACACTTTATGCAAAGAAGTGCGATAATGTGGTAGCTAGTTTTGTCTCTTCTTGGGGTTTTACAGGGGTATATTCGTGACAGGGATCGACGCTGACAGATTGTAGGAGTTTATGGTGTGAATTTTTTTAGGGTCGGAAACCGAAAACAGGGTCAGTCGGAAATAGGAACCATAGAAATAGAAAAAAGGGTGACGTCTTGAAAATAGGTCTAGGGCTGAGTAGTGTTTTTGTAGACCAGATTGTATTGGCGTATCGTGAATTTCAATAATTTTGAGTGTAATATTATAGGCACCGTGGAGTTACAGAGACATGTGATAAAATGAAACAGTTTCCTACTAAAGAATTGCAAACTTGAGCCTACACCAGTCCGTAGACCTACATTTTAGATTGTTTAAAGGCGTCCCGCCCTATTCTTCACTTGACTTGAATCTATGGGATCACTATTATATTAAATGAAACCGAATCCGCCCGAAACGCTGGCTGCACGGTTTTGACTTTCACGCCACATGGGCGAAAAACATTTTTCTAATTTGCACGGGACAGTTTTTATCAAGCCGCCATTTTCCAATTTACTACAAAGTTGTCTCTGGATGAAGTCCCTAGAGGGCGGGCTTCCTCCTGCAGGGTTTTGAAGTTGTCCCGTGCGTATTAGAGTACGCGATCAGCGCGTGCGCATTTGGTCTCCAGGTAGAAACATGAAACGAGTGCAGTAATTGGTCTAGGTCTTGTTTCATCTTCCCATATAAATTGTGAGACTTGTTTTGCGGTAACGGATGAATACAAATCTTCTAAAACATAGTTGTAAGAACAGGTTTATCTCTTAATTGATCTATTTTTCTCAACTTAAAGCTATAAGTTTACATTTAGTTTCAGACTGAGTTGTGCACACCACCGATGGAAAGCTACAAACTGTATGCCACAGACGTAAGTTGAGCAAGCATTCCTTGTCTGACTTTCTACGAGGTGGTTTTATTTGCATAACTACGTCATCACCACCAACTTGCTCTAAAATATCCGTGTTGAAACTAGCTTGAATCTGATGTTTCATTTGTATGTCGGTTCGTTTTGGGCTGTTTTAATGAGGTACGAATAATCCTAAATTCACCAAGGCTACTGCTCACGTGACATGGTGAAGTGCGCATGCGCCATTGCAGCTATGGTTATTTTGTCCAATCAGTACTATTGATGTATAAAACTGGGCAGCAAACTCCTAACAGCAGTTGAAAACTGGGGCGTCCTTGGAAAACTCGACCCCAAGGTAAAATCCCCAGACGTCACCAATCATCACCACCGTAATCCATAATTGAATTGGTACCCTTGTTGACACAGTTATAACCGCAACTGAACACGCCGTTTGTCTATACATGAACACACAAAAATGTCAGAGTTTTAATCGCGACTGGCCCTAGACAAACACCGAAGCACGAAAATAAACTCTTCGTCAGCTTCGGTCAGACGGCTGAGGGGTGGTTAACCGAGTCGATCCCGGGTACCCTATCATCACTTGTGTTCGGTTACAACTTTGGCACAGCACTAGTCTGTTCTTCAGTGGAACCTAGGTTCAATAATTTGGGGTAATCCAACGCATCAGATAACCCCTGCAGAATTTATGAGTCAAGTTACGTAAGGTCTGGAGGCTCTTTTTCTCTGAAACATGCTTTTATTAGTGTAATAATAATATAAAAACAATCACACCAACGGCACTTTGAGGTTGATACAAAGTTCAAAATGTAAAACAGGGACAAACTACCTTGATGGATCTCCCCTTTAATTTGTTTCTTGGTTATTTTGTCGAACTTTACTTCGGTCTGTCAAAATGCAACCTTGAACCCACAGTGAAGAGAACACAGACGCAATGGGTCGTAAGCAATGACTGCTCTAACAGGGTACCCGTGAGTCAATCTGTGCCAATATACCCGCAGTACATTAACCATGCGTTCACGGTCTGGTACCCAGACGAAATAAAAGAGAGACAACGTGCGTGTATATACACAGTTATCACATTCGGTCATTGCAGCTTGGGTAAATGAAACGGCGCAAAGGTCGTTTAACCGTTATATTGGTACAGTTCGTTGCCATACACCCGCGGGGCTCTGCCTGACATAGTCTATACAATAACGGCGCAATATTATGTTACGCGTATTTAATCGTATTTCACGGGTCTGGTCCAGGACTCCTCTGAGCAGTAGAAAACCTTGAACGGGGGAGCGTTATGCTGATTAGGGATCAATCTTGGAAAATGTTGCGAGCAGAACATGTTTAGTTTGTATTTAGTATTATTCTTCTTATATACTTGTGGCCTGGTTGACTTTGTGGGTAAAGCGCTCGCCTCTAAGCAATGTGACCCTGGTTCGATACCCGGTTATGGCCATTTATGTGAGTAGATTCGTGTGTTGGCTGTATACGTTACTCTAATAGTAACAATCTGTGTTTTCACTTTGCAACGTTCCTCTTGCTTCATAAATTGTTACGTTTTTATATCTTATTCGTTCTCAAGTGCTTAGGTGTACAAGGTTGTAAAGTGGCTTCTTCCCAAAAGCTTACGGATCTGTGTATTGTACGTCCGGTATTATACCCTGGCACTAGATACTTCATAGCCCATTTTCCTCCATGAGAACGAAAAACAACTGGGGCACTTTGTGACTCCAGACAGTAGAGAGGACCACGGACAGCTCACAAGGGTGAGAGTACTTCATTCATTCGCGAATGGACGCACCGCTGCATCCCAGATCGATGTCACATTGCAACAACCTCCGAAACCCCTTCTCTCGATTTGAGACAGATGCTGGCTCACGCGTGCAGGGTTAACACACCGAGAGCGACTTAGTAACGCTTGTGAAGAGACTACCAAAGAGATGCCAAAAGGAAAGCCAGTGCACACACCTTGGGTAAAAGTTATTAACTTTACACCCAATTACTGAGGAACGGTAACGCTATTGATGGGGGGAGGTTCTGCTGCCCCTTTAAAACCCAAGATTGTAAAGAAACACAGCCCGAGCAGAAGAATTGTTTGACCCTCAGCCTACACACGTTCTTCAGAGATTTTAGTTGGATGTTTTTGTTTGTTTGGGTGTTTGCTTATTTGTTTTGTTATAATCATGTTTGTTTGTTTGTTTGTTTTGTATTTGTTTTCTTTTTAATGGTTTCCCTATATATATATAGGTCCAAATATAACGATTTGGTGCCTCAAACTTCCCAAGGCAAATGCAAAGAGTGTGGACCTTTAAGTCCGACTGGTTTGGAAACTACACGCCCTCTAGAGTTCACTGTGAAATTCATGGTGGGAGCGAAATGAAAATTGAGTTTCTTTCATTCACACCCTGATCAAATGTGACATCGGGGGAAAGGAAATGTGTCCACAAGCAAAGGTAGCAGTATTATGTTGATTCATAGCACCTCCCGGAAATGCTTGTAATAGTGTTTGAAATTCGCCCGCCCTCGTTACCAGGTACAGACGTTGTTGGCCCCATTCGTCGCCAGAAGGGACTGCCCGTGGGGAGTTGAGCTTTCTGGGTCAAGTTCCGTTTCACTGCTCCTGTTTGTCCTGTGTGAAGACTCCAAAGTCACAGTCTCTTTCAGAAAGGGGTGCATTTTTTGGTACTCCAATCGTGTTAGTTCAGATTGTGTACAACAGTAACAATTCATTGGGGAAGCGGGTGCAACATCCGCAAGATCTGTGAATTTGGTTCCTGGTATTTAGCTTCATGATAAACTCTCAGAACAGATGGTTATTTTTGATTGGAGGGGGTTTATTTTCAGTCTGATGGTATGCAAACAAACGAATAGTCTCTGTGCTGGGAATATTCGGAAGCTTCCACTACTTTTGCAATAAAGACAAATGTTGAAGTATAAGATGTGCCTGCGAACGGGTGAGATGATGATGAGACGAGAAAATCCTAAGAGTTCAAATGAGGAGTACATAAAAAACAAGGCATGTCTATAAACACAAACAAAGCATATCAAGTGTAATTCACCTATAACGACAAGAAAGGTGCATTGTTCATGGAGTGGAACCAATGCGTAGAGAGGAAGAGTCGGTAGGAAGCCCGGGACCAGGAAGCTGGAACACCGTTTCCTCCTCCTCCTTCTCTTCGCTGTTTCTCCACCGAGACTCAAACAATCTATCGCTTCCAAGCCGTGTTGTCCATCTCTTTAAAGTCGCCCCAAAAAAACTCGAAGTAGCTGCGGCCGGGGAGAACATTTCATGCATTCTGTGAGGGAAGGACATTCAATACAATAATGTATAAAAGAGTGGAGATTTGAGATGATTTCATTTGCAATTAATGCGATATGACACTTAGGCAGGGTGTGATTTTCAAGTGGACTATAAACGCCTGGGACAATTCCTTGCCCGTATTCATCGTCCACTTGGGGTCCTTTGGACTCAGTAATATAAAACTAATGAGGAGCGAATAGCTCGCATTCGGGGGTCCCTCCTCGACGCGTTGGAGCTGATCAATTAAGCCAACGCTGTAATGTCCCGTGCCCGCTTATTTCTCCCTTTGCTGAATTTAATCGCCCTCCAGACAGACGTAAAGAGAACAACATTATTTGAAATACGAATCCTCGTGTGACATTCGAAACTTGTTAGAGGTTGATATCGCCCGGGCCTCGTGTAATATCACTGGATAGGGTAGTGGGGCTATTTCCCATGTAGTTGATATGCAAAACAAAATTGAAAAGCCCGCGAGGCCAGAATCCAAGAAAGAAAAATGTTGTCCAAAGTTTTTTTTTGGTTTTTGTACGGGAAGGAGTTGTTGTAAGCAACTTTGGGTAACCTAGGAAGGTAGCTTCGGAGAAGATATAGACCTCCAATACTATGCCGTAGGCGTTTTTTTTGGGGGGGGAGATGCCCTGTATATAATTATGACTTACGAGCGTTGGGTCTCACATAAAGGAGGGGCCAGACTACTACTTGACTTCGAGGTTTGGTCACGTGGTTGATTTTTTCTGAACACAAACAAGATGTCCTTATTTGAACTTGTTCATCATGCACGGTTATCCTGGTCTGACTTCCTGACCCTAGTGATGACTAACTACAGAAGTGTATTAAGGGCACCAGACTCATTTTGATTTCTACCTTTGGTAGCGTGACTTCCGTGGGAGCATGAAAACTCGAGATTACTGCACCGTAATGAAGTCCAATTGAACATACAGACTTTCTTTCTTTATCGATGTCTAAGCATCTTGTGAGAGGTTTTCTTGAAAAGACTGGGAATAATGGGAATGGAAGACGATTGGCTTTGATAGGAACAACCTCCACAGCGGTTCGGAAGTATCACTTGTCAGCGAGACCGAGGCGATGTAAACCCATATCCCCGGCACACCGCGTCACCCAGCCCTGGCATTCTGCCGGACCCCCGGAGCCAGTTTGGATGATTGCGACACAACCTACGAGAAAATATTTTCGGTTCAACCTCATTCACAGGGCCCATAAATTAATTGCCTCTTCCCCCACCCCCGGGGGCTAGGCTTTCTTCGCTCCAGCTTCGATTACCATGTGACACGGCGTTCAAGTCATTGTAGAGCGGCACACTGCAGCGGGCGTTCCACCATCTTTTTATCATGTTGGCGGGTTACACCACTGTTTGAAGACGCTCGAGGTCATTTTCAAACGGTCATCGGTTCAAGAGACGCAGAAATATCTCACCAAGTCCCCCGCCGTGGCACAGAACAGTCTCAACTTCTTTTCTCCCTTCCCACCGAGGTGAACGTACATAATGGCAATACTATAAGCCCCCTTGCCAGAAATTGTTTCTGTCTGATAATACCAGATTAGCTGAACCAATTTCAAAAAAGGGAAACATTTTCATTTAGTATCTCACAGAAAACGGAAGACCTTTAACATGAGTTTATAAAAATGTCATCATTGCCCTGAGCTGTTTCTATCACATTCTTTGTCTCGTATCGTAGTGCCTAAAATTATTACATGTCTCTTTTAAACATGTCTACTGTTTGCCGTTTTCTAAAGGTAGATTCTTACTTTGGTATGACCCCCATAATTGTGAATTACTTTAACCGAAAGCCTGTATACTTGTTATAAAAAATGGTAATGGTAGTTTAAATAGCATCCTGTGAAAATATTTCGTCTGAAGTGCCGCCGTTGATAGAAGAAAAAGTATTTTTGAAAAAAAGTGAATCTTCAACAGTTTCCGTGGTGTCTGTTTGTGAATGCTACGGCCGGAGATGCGATTGGTACCCGCTGTCACCTCCCAATGTGGATGGATTCGGCGTTCTTGGTGAAAATATCGTGACAGTTTTTCCTGCAACTGTCACAGGTGACTGTGATATTGTATCTTTCTTGATAAGTTTGCCTATAAATCAGCAATACGTTGACAAAACCAAACCATGACCCTATATAACCTAGCCACTCAAACACCATTTCTTTGTGTTGTTTCTCGTTTGCATTTTTACTGCCGTTGTGTTCACTTTCTCCCCTTTTCCCGTCTCAAAAGTTCAGGTGGGGGGTCTTTTATGTACTACCACAACTACACATTTTTTTAATCTTTAAAATTATATTTTATTTGCGAGCATTCGTTCTTTAGCAGATGTCTCCTGCTCGTCAGTCGTAAACATTTAAAAGCTGGTATGGAATAATGTATTTATGACATATTTGGGTGGCCAATGGGATCACTTTATACTGTGAGGTCACAATGGGAACCGGTATAATGCCACAGAGACATCACATAAACTGGCAAACAAACAGAACCCGGCCACCTATATAGTAAAGTGCACGTTGACTGTCTCTTGCCGAAATAGCAGGGCCCAATTTCATAGAGCTGCTTTGGAAGCCACTAACAACTATACCTCTACAGCGGTTCGGAACTTTTCGTGTGCTGATATTTCCTCTCTCGGTTCGCGACAATCCCACGAATGACCCGTCCCATGTGCATAAGGTCATTCTCGCTCGGGTAGTCTCCGATGGGCCGAACCGCTGTGGAGTTTAGTATTTAGTGCCTTCCTTCGGCATTGGCTGCTGCGCGCATTGCTGAAAATACCTACGAGTCAACGTTGCCACTTGAACCATAGCCAAAAGTCGCATCATTCGGACACGGCACTGAACATACTAAGGAAACACGTTGCGCACTTTAACCCGCCCGAACGTATTGAATAGGCACAAGTTGCGAACAGTCTGTACCTGACGTGATTTTCATTACAAAGCAAGTGAATACAACTCATTTATAATCACCTTTTATTTTATTTTCAAAAGTGACATGATTTCAGACGGGACTATAGTGAAGATTAGCACAACCAACTTTTTGACGGTTTTGTTTTTTGAAGTAATCGCTATTCCAAGACTGTCCCTTCAGTTTTTGCGGCGATGGGGGCGCTATTTGAATTTAAAGGTCCAGCCCCGAGCTTCTTGCTCTATTCTACCAATCCACCTACCACACTCTGAAATGAGTTTACCTGCAGACAGAGACCATCTGGCGCCGTCATCTCCCTCTTGATGATGGCGCGGTCTTCCCGAGCGATGGACCCCAAACAGCGTCTCACTGGAATGGAATGCCCGGACTAGGGTGTTTAATGAGTTGTGCAGGTGCGGAGGCATCTGGAGCCAGACGTTCAGGAATGTTTCTGTCTCTGTCGGCTGCTTTGAGATGTATCCCCCGCCCCATCAAGACCGCTTTCCCCCCTCAAGGTTAGCCCTCCCGTAGTCAACACGATTCCCCGTAATAAGAGCAGTTTGGCCGGCGGGGGAAGCTTCCAAAGAGTAAACCCCCAGACGGGCGGGTGGGTGACAAAATATTTAGTGTTGAACTGTCCAATAGTGATAATTACTAACGTGGGACACCAATGGGTTTGATTTGCGGGTTTAGGCGATTTACACCCGGATGTTTGGAGAACTCAGAAAGACCGTTGATGAAAGAGTTCCTCCGGTCCTTGCCAGGGTTTAGGGTGGGGTTGACAGGAGAGGTGTTGAGGATGCATGGGTTCGACGTTGATGGATGCTCGGTGGGAAGGAGGTGGGACAAATAAGGGTTGGTCAACTTTACTCGAGCTGGAAACAATCATTCTTTCATAGATTGCGGTTGATTGATCATACATTGACTTTTGCTGACGGTCTCCATTTGTCATTCGAGATTGTGTAAAGCTGTAGCTGTTGCAACATTAATAGTTCACCCATTTTACGGGGGGGGGGGGGGTGGTTAAGGGAAGACTGTCGACCTTTATTATGGTGAATCCATCCTAGTTTTCTCCAAAACAAAATAAACCCCAAACTGATGCTCACTGGGTAAAATAGTATGGCCCTCTTGCATGCAACCCGTCTCTTATTCTTTCTAAGGTAGGCTACATGCCCAGGGAACCAGACCATCAATGTCACAAATTATGTACGATTCCTCAGCATTCAACAACACCTTTTTAATTGTTTGTATGCAGGGAAGGTGTCACTGAGTGAGGCTGGTTTGGAAAAATGACGCATACATTGTATAATCAGTCTATCAATGTTTGCATGCAGGACATCCATGACAAAGATGGCCACTCAAAATGTACGGTAGCCTGTGTTGTACAACGAAGTTTACAACTCACCAGCTGAGTGAATGGAGACTCGTTGAAATTATACCTTCAGGTTAGTATTGTTTTATGAAAACTTGACGTATTGTAGAGTCCCTTTAAAAGTGTTATTAACCGGAGTGGTATTGAGCTGACAAAAAGTTGCAGACGGTGTTTAGATCTTGTGTGATCAACCACATGTAATAACAAACCTGTGAACATTTAGGCTTAATGTAACAACACAAATCAGCTGTTGCGTTTTTTCAAACAATTTTGTAAAAGGTTTTCAGATACTGTTTTCTCAAATATGATTTCATTTCAGAGGGAAATATTACACATAATTTTTTTTTCTAAATGTACCTCATAATCAGTTAGCTTTCTGACTAAAATGAAAAAAACTCAGCTTTTAATCCTCACCAAACCATGCACAATACCTTTAAAAAAAAAAAAAAAAAAAAAGGGTAAATGTGATACAACTGGCCGCCACAAACTACAACAATACAGGTGCGAATTGTTGGCTAAATATTTACAGTATTTGTCCTTGCCCGTCCGTCCACTCATTGTGACAAAAGTCACCCTCTACCAGCTGTTGATGCTTAGCCTAGTGGGACTGTGCGCACCAACTGGGAACATTGTCAGCTTTTAATCATCTAAACACAAGAAAAAACACGACCTCAGGTGTTCCCCATTATGTTTTGCAATATTGTTTTTACAGCAAGGAGAAAAATGCCCTTTTCTCTGTTTGCTCAAATTCTGACTTTTTGGGGAGGGCTAACTGACAGGTGATACATGACAGGTCAACCGGCAATGTGTTAGGCACTTGCCAGTGGTGAAATATCCTGTAGCTGCATTTTATAGGTTTTTTAAAGTGAAGATGTAATATTTTAAACAACCGGTCACTCTCCACCTTTTGGATGAAAGGGCTTTCATACTACTAGCGTAGCCATCTTGCTTCCCTACAATCAGTGTAACAAAAAACAAAAAGGGCTTTGTGTGCGAAATAGTCAGAGTCCTTTATGCAGTGTTAATAATCAGTATACGTTTATAACTGCTGCACACTAGAAATCTGACAGTGATGGTAGCAGCATGGTAGTTATCTATTGGGAGCTTATTACATTTTGTTCAGTCCCTTCAGGCAAGAGGACAATAAAGGGCTTCCCTACAGCGTTTCACTCACTGATCGGGAGACCTACCTGAAAGATGAAACAGTGACTTCATACAATGTCTCATTTTATAGCTATGTGCTATTTTTAGGGCATTTCCAAGTGCCTTTTCAATTGTCCATTATTTGTTTACGTACTAAATATGAGTTATTTTTACGCGAGGAAATCAACTACTGCTCCCAGGCATTTCAGGACAGGGGACTCTGTTTGACTACAGAGACGGTTTGAAGGCGTCTCACCCACGCCCCTTCATGCAACCTTTTGTAACCCTTGATTGTTTTGAATCAAAAGAGGGCGCTGAACAAACAGAGTCTTCCCAAACTGTCAATCTTTCAACTGTCAACACTTAGGCCTAATAACTGAAAATATGTTTTATAATTGTTTATGTTTTCCTAGAGGGGACGTGCAGCTGTTTTTGTCAAGTTACTCTCTTATGAAGCGATTCTAAATTAACTTAGCTTCATTATAAGTACTTCATACAGGGCCTTTTCGAAAATTCGTCTCGCGCTTCAGCTCCGGTGTGGTCTTAGCTCCGGATTTTGAAGCTCGGAAAGTACGAGCTCAAAGCCCACCGTGGCCAAATAAGCGGTTTCACGAAGGCATCCATGACCCTCAAATCACACATTTTTGTAAATGTAGGCCATCAATTTTCACTATTTGTTTTTAGATTAACCAATTGTTTACACACGGTCTGGCTAGAAACAACACCCCACCAAAACAGCTAATTACTTTTCAGTTGGTTATGAATGAGTAAAATATCACAACACTAGGCAGAAATATTGGTGTAAGATAACGCGAGCTTGTCAGTGAGGCAGCTCTGACACAAAAATGTCAATCAAAGAATCCTAACGGGTGGTCGGTTACAGCTTCGGAAATTGTTTAAAGGGATTCTGCATTTTCATCTTCAGACCCCCATTCACTCTGACTATCACAGTCAAGTTGAGATTCAGGTACCACGGATTTCCACGTTTTGTCCACGTATCATTAAAGGCACTGTACACATTTGGTAATTACTAAAAATATATATTAGCATAAAAACTTGGTAACGAGCAACAGAGAGCTGTTGATAGTATAACACATTTTGAAAAACGACTCCCTCTGAAGTAACGTAGTTTTTGAGAAAGAGGTAGTTTCTCACTAAAATAATAAAAGTCTTCTGGCCAGAAGCCTTTTATTCCGATCTGAAAGCACACTAATTTGTACAAGTGTGTTTTTTCTTTCATCATTTTCTTGCAACTTCAATGACCAATTGAGTCCAAATTTTCACAGGCTTGTTAT
>JAUELU010000013.1:7500383-7512776 GCA_032357145.1 Evasterias troschelii
TGTGCATATGTTGAGATACACCAAGTGAGAAGACTGGTCTTTGACAATTACCAATAGTGTCCAGTGGCTTTAATACTGCCACATGCAAGGAACAAATGTTCCCAGCATGAGCACACAGTGCACGACAATAACTCAGTATAATCAACCTTTCGTCAGTCAGTTTGGTTTTCCAAACTTGACAAGTATTACATCAGCATAGGCAATGACAGAGTGTTTTGTAAACCAAATTCAGATGACATTTTCGTCACATTGATTGCAAGTTGTTCCCCTTTAACATGATTATCACTGTGGTTGGGGGTCAATGTTTTATTACACTTTATTAATTATGCCGATGGATTATTAATAATTCCACATTCACACGACAACATTTCGCAGTGATAAGTCATATTTGATAATTTGCGTTGTTTGTAAGCTATTTTAAATTCACACGTCGAATAATATGATCACAATAATTAATAAAACACTATTCATAATAAGCCACTTCACATTAACACGACAATATTTTGCAGTCATTTTACACTACATTTTGTCACAATGGTTGTAAGCTATTTACCCTCACACACGGGTCAATAATGAGGTTGTAATTCATTATGCATTCACACTGCACTTTATCACAGTGGATGTTAGTCATCTCTCATTGCATTCACAGCGACAGAACATTATTTTGACATTCCAACGGCATTTTACCGCACCGTAAGTCACATCGGTGCTTTAACCTCAAGGGTCACCCGTCAACTCGTGAAGGGGCTGGACATCTCAAAAGTGATTCCAAATTGCGGTAACCTTAGAAACGATTGGACATGATTATTGAAAAGCTCTTGGCCTGCCCCCATTCGCTCTAAACTGCCCTTGTGAAAAAAAGTACATTGTCTCCGTTAAGCGGAGCAATAAAGCAAGGTCGCAAATAGCCTGACTTACACTTGCTCCATCGCCACTGTGACACCCTAGCATCACAAGCAGATCCCATTAAGCTAAAGAATGCTATTTTCTTAATAAACCAGCTCGTGTGAAGTGTTTGGCGAAGAGAAAGTGCTCTGCTCTCTCTCCGCATCTCTCCTCAGTCACTCTCCCTTATCTAGCAATCATGGCCGGGGCCTCATGCTGGAAAACGGGGAGGACTCTTTGAGTGGGAAGCGAGCTGTTTACAAAGAGATCAAATTTGGATGTCACTCCGCGTTCGTGTCATGTCTTCAAAAACAACATCCTATTTTCTCCACTCGCGGGCCCGAGCCAGAGTAAAATGAACTGCAATTGGCCTAAAGGGTGTCATTTCGCGCGCCATCGACGCAGAAAAGTTACAATAACAAAGACGACTCTTTCCCGCATCAAATTAGATTCCCACCTTCTAATTGCGTGGACACTTGGTGAACGTCAACAAATCCGTAGCATCTAGAAAACGTGCCCCTGGGGCGTACGGACGGACAGCGATTCGGATCGGTGCAGGAGTACCCCCATGCGCCGTCCTGACTACTGGCCGGTAGTTCTGCGGACATTTAACCCATATTTTCGGGGTCTTCTTTTGACGAAGAAGAGCTGCGGGGGATTAAAGTCGACGCGGTCAGCGGCCGTGTGTCACACACTAGGGCCGTTTGCACTCCGTGGTTGTTCTGCCTTTATACGCCCACCTTGCCAGGAACACGGCTTGCGGGGAAATTACCGCCGAAAAGTAAACACGGAAAATTAATTTCTGGCTAGGAAAGAGAGAGAGAGAGTGAGGGAGGGAGAGAGCGGGAACTGACGGGAATGTAGTCTGTGTGTGTGTGTGTATGTGTGTGTTGAGGAGGAGGAGAAGGGGCGGCTCGGGCAACGGGGACACAGGCAGACATTAACCCAGATGATAACTAGGGCAAGGAGGACCACATCGCCAGCTGAACGAATGATCGGACTTTATTGCATTATACGGCTGTTTCATGAAGGCTTGTTTTTCAGAAACTTCATTTATAGTTAGTATCTGATTGCCGGCCCCGTTGCACATTCTTTTGCCAACAAATAAAAGCATCCTCCTGTGTGCCATGCTAAAAGTAAATTAAATTTCAATTCAGCATGTCACCGATTTAAATCGCATATTCGATTCGATAGGATTCGGGGGGGGGGCTTGCAATTTGTGTAAGCTTAGGTATTTGGAAACAGTGAACACTTTTCGTGAATATTGATCCTTATAAGTGTCTAGGCAAACGGTAGCCATCATTTCGGCACGTAGGACGAGGGGGAAACTTCGTAATCAATGCTGAGATATTGTGTATCTTGCACCACCACTGAGCTTGCCTCACGCTGTCCCTTTTTTCTGGTACATATTTTGCGTTCTTTTCAAAATTTATAATTCAAACTGCGAACAATCCTCGCGTCTGACGTTCTTATATACGTAGGTATGCGTCCAAGACTGGTAACGGACGGTAACACCATCCAGCGTTTGAACTTTAGTATTACAGTCAAGTTATAACTATTTAACCATCAAAAATAATATTAACTGAAGTACAGTCGGGTTAAGATTTTTTTTTAAACTTGCGTGTTAAGTTAATGTTAATTGGTTGTATGCCTATATTGTATTTGTTTTTGTTTTGGGGTTTTGTTTTTCACGTTTTCACATTATGAGATCGTGATCCCATGAAGTGCAATCCCAGTTTTTGGTTGATTTAAGACAATTTGACAAGAGTAGGACCAGTGAACCTGTGACCTCCTGATTAACGACCGACGCTTTACTAGGAGCTATCTAGCCCTATGTTGGCGCATGCACTATCCTATGTCAGTTGGTAGAGCACTGGGACGTTAATCTCGAGATTACTCAGCAGGTTCAAGTCCCGCTCTGGTAAATCTTTCCGTTAGCCATAAGTTATTTGAAATTTCCCACTGCCAGTTAGTTTCCCTTGTGGTTTATTTAACGTAATTTTATAGAGCTTGAACCAGCTTGTATTGGAATAATGTAGTCAAAGTTAACATCATTAGTGAGTGATTGTTTGCTGTCGTTAAACAGTCACTCTCTGCATTATTTACAAACGCAACATGGAACAGCCGTCGTACTGCACCATCCGAGTCTAGCACCTCCGCGAGGAAAAGCCAACGAATAGCATGTCAGCTGCGGCGTAAACTGAACGTGCTCCTCCGTCACTGTGGAGTCTAAACGAATATGGAGGCCCTGGAGTATTAACGGGCGTTCATACACGTCTAGTCTCACTCTCAACAGGAACGAAGTACTGTCGGTTTGGGGAGGTAATTATTTGTAAGCCTATAGATTTCACTTAAAGAGAAACTGTATCCTATGTCGCACTTATTGTGTGACACTATCGCAACTTGTTTACTCGCAGTTCTCGTTTGGGAAGATGGCGCAGGGGGGAAATGCTATCTTATTCAATTTCACACGGACAAAGATGCCTTCACTGCGCCGCACTCGGCTGCCTTTCTTTGTCTTAAAGTGCTTCTTCTTATCCATAAAATAATGAGACTGCCCTTAGACTGGTGCTTGTGACGTATTCTGACTATCACCGTGGAGAATTCCAGGAGCGCGATCCTAAAGGGGAACAATGTCAGAGGTCAAAAGACAGTAGTCTTGACTCGTTTGCGCTCAAGCTCCCGATATTTTACATGAAAATAATATTGAGGAAATAAAAAAATAATAAAAAAGATTCTTAATTAGAGAGAATTGTCCGCTAGGTGATTTAGACCGAAATATTCACAGAGTTCGTACGGAATCAATAGAAGACTTGGTTCGATGAAGACTAAGGAACTTGACTTCATTTCCCAACAAATATTTTGACGATTGTATTGTTGTTGTATTATTCAAGACATAAACAAACATCCTCTGTGATAAAAATAGGGAATTGATGTTCGGTAACTTGACGGCTAAAACTGGACAACAACGAATGTTGTTTTACTGCCGTGAACTGCCATGCTGCTCGCCCCTTTAAATTCTAGTGTGTTCAAGAGTTGAACTTATTGACAATAGAAAACGACAATCTAATCAAACGGACACCCTTGCTCACAACAATTTCATTGCCTTTCATCAAAAAGTAGACTGAACTGGGATCAAATCGTTCCCAGAAAGTACACGGCGGTGAGGCAAAATACGAAAAACGAAACCCCCGTTCGATGGTATTTGAACAGTAAAAGCAACGGTCTCCACGGTAACACGGGCACCGGGTGTAGACGCAGCAGATGGCCTGCCGTTCCGCGGCGAGTTCCGGCCTGTCACTTACGACTCGCTGAGCTTGGCTTTTTCCACCCTTCGCCCGTGCTCTTTTCTACCGTGGTCCATCAATGACTTGGACTATCTTCAATATTTGCTTTGGTCGTCAAAGCGAATGGGGCAAACATTTTGATGGGCGCTCGTGATTGTGAGGTGAATAATGTTTGGTTAAAGGGGCTTTTCTGTGGTTTTATTTCTGTGGTTTTACAAAAAACACGGTTGTCGTGGTTCTTGAGTGGCTATACAGCATGTGAATATACAGATCGAGAGAAGACTTCGCACCGAAAACAAAAATGTATTCAATGTTTTCAATGCACGATTGTGCAGGAGTGCATTGTACCTCGTCTACATTCATGTGGAATCTGGTGGCACTTGCTTAGCTCTTTAATTCCCAACCTCTCAAATTGTCAAGAAGGCGTTTAGAAACTTCTGTTTTTCCATCATGCCTTATTTATCATCTGACCCTCTCCACTTTTACATCTGCAACATTGAAGAGGTGCTCCAGTGAGGAAAACACCTTCCCCACCCGATCGTTTTAATCATCTTGCCGTGTGACCTTAAAGCTTCCCATTTATGTTGGAGTCGACGTTTACCATCACGCCCTCACCACCACAGCATGTTTAGTTTCATGAAGGCGGGGGAACTGTCACACCCCCGACCATCCCTACCATCTTGAACACGCCCATAACATAGGGAAGGGATAGTGGACTACCCCTTCCCTATATATAATTTACCAAGCTTGCCTTTAAAAAAATCGGTTGTTGTTTGACAGATAATGTCCGCGTATACCTCATGTTCGTTTTATGGTGGTAGGATCTTAATTGAAACAAATGTGTATAATTCACCATGTAGAATTGGAAACTTGTGGACGCTAGGTGGCGGCAGACTGCTAGATGAATCAATTTTTCCTTGGAAATGTGCTCGGAGTTTACGTGAAACAATGGGAAACTATCCGGTATGTCTGCTGCCACCCAGTGTCCCAAAATCCCCATTGACTGCTCCATAATAGGGCATAGTTTTAAAAAGCTGCTATTATAATTGCTGCGCAATTTTCTGCAAAAGCAGAAATGAGCAGGATACCAGTCAAAAAATGTACATGTGACATGGTAGTGTGGCTGGTAAGTTTTTTCCCGTAAGCATAATGTTGTTGTGCTTAGCTACTTTTGTCCTCTATTTAGCAGCTCTATGAAATTTGGCCCAGCTTGTATCTATAGTCATCAGATACGTGCAGGTGAACACTGTACTCTTGTAATGCCGAGAAGTTTAAGTCCATAATTTATATGACAGCCCACCCATCCATGTGAATTCACTTCTTGTGGTCAAACAAAAGCAAGTTTGGATAAGGGCTATGCCTTTTGGTGCAAAGGCATAGGCCTGAAGGCAAAGAGACAGCCCGCAAAAGGCTTAGCCGAAAAATAGATTGGTTAACAAAACAAATGAACTTGTCGAACATAATTCAGAACTAGCTCTTTCTTGACAAATGAGGGCGCTGTTATTTAAGATCTTTATCCGGAATACAGACCATTAAAATCTAACTTTACTGCAATAAAAGCTTACTTCTTGTTTACAAAGATTCACTTTCAAAGAATATACGATTATTAATATTTGAAAACAATTATGAAAATAATATCAACTGTTTTGCATGTCACTGATATCAGCCCGGCCTGTTAAGATCAAGCATGAACTATTTTTAACATCGAGTGAATAAATCAAAAAAGAATCACTGAGTAAACTGTTTTGCTGGTTTCAGATAATCGAGTGAAAGTTGATGTCATATTTGCAGCAGTGACTGATTCTGACCTTGCAAGTTGAACTCAAGGAGTGGCTTACGATTGACGTGATTCAAAAAACACGAAAACTGGGATTCTTTAAAAACGAGAGATACTGGTAAGTTTATTTGTCATATTTCTTTACGAACTGGCAGCTATGGGCTACGGCTGCAGCTGTTACTAAGGATATTTCTGAGGCCGGGGTTGCCTATGCTTTAACGTACGTTGCCGCGGGAACCAAGCCATAGCCGGCGTAGCCGTAGAAAAAGTAGTCGTCAATTGTCGAACACGGCCAAACACAATTGTCCTTGTTTAGTTTTCAAGTCAGTGTTTTGGGGAGTGAGTGACCTCGAGTATGGACCTTATGCACATGACGTCATTTGAGTAGGGCGCCCTCGCCTAGAGGTCAAATAAGGAAGATGTTCATTGGCCATGTACTGTGCACCGCGCGTACAAATCTGTGTGTTCCCATTGTTTCATCGTCAGTTTACCTCTAAGATGGGGGCTCGGTGATGTCAACGCATATTCTACTGGGGGGGGGGGGGTTCCTGTCATGCGGTTTGGCTCCCCATGGAATCTTCCTATAGGCATTGCAATTATTGTGGTTAAAAGTTACCAGTTATACTTATACCCTTAAGTTCTTCCATAATCTGTCAGAAGTTCGCCCAAAGAATGGATTTTTCTCTGCATGAAGCTTTTATTTTTGATGTACATTTTCCAGACTTCTGTGGATCTTTTTATGTACCCTTTTCTGTTAAAATAAATATATAGGGGATGTCATGAGTCTCGTAAGTGTTAATAGTACTCTCCCAAAGCATAGGTATTCTATCCCTTTCAAAGTCGAATTTCATCTGTAGGACCTAGAAGTTAGCATCAATAGACAGAATTGCTGTTCTAGTTCACCGACGGTTCGCGTTTAGTGGTTGATACGATATAATGCTTGGAGCAATTTGACTGGAATGCTTTTAAAGTTCAGTTGCCGTAAAAGTCTCCCAACAAAACGTACAGATTCTGATAGTGGTCATGAACTTTTGGTCGAAGGTCACCTTAAAGGTGTAGTTGCTGTCAATGAAATAAGAAAAACTTGATTGAAGTACAGCTATACTGTGTAACCTTTATTGTTTACAAGATGAGTAACCGTATCCATTCCAGGGTGTTTATGGCAGACAAGATACTAAACTGGTCAAAAATTGAAAATGTTACATTTTGTGTCATTAATTTGTGTTATGCTGAACAGGTTTTAAAATGTGCCCCCTTTCTTCGTATCAAAATTTTACAAAGTGTGTTTATTATTTTTTGTGTATATTGTGATAGGCCTGAATATCATTATTATTGTTTTATCAAAATTGAATAGATGTCAGACAGTGCAATCCACATACGTAACACTCAATGTATTCTTTAATTGAGATGGGTGTACGATCGTGCCTGCAGGAACTTAAGTCCAGGGCTGTGTGGCTTTTGTAAACATGTGATGTTTGCTTTGTTGTGGCTGTCGGGTGTTTGTTTGTTTGTTTGTTTGTTTGTTTGTTTGTTTGTATGTTTGTTGTTAGGTTGTTTGTTTATTTGTTTGTCATACTTTCATACATAATTATACAGACGAATACAGATTAATGATCAGCACAAAGTGTTGAGGTTTTAGTAAAAAAAACAAAATAGTATGAATGGGGGTGACACCCACAGGAAGGACGTTGCCTACTAATAATCTTTTGTAGATACAATATTTCCACCTATACATATTTTCCAGAAAGACACGTGGCGTTGAGAAAAATGGGCAATGATATAAGGAATGGTAGTAACATGTAGACACTACACAGTTATGAAACACTCTACCCAACCCCCAACCGAAGATCGTTTCTAAACTTCATAAAAAATCATGCTGGATACAGGGATAAGGCGGTGGTACTCCTTGAAACTGCACCGTACCTTTAAGGAATGTACATGTAGTGTGAAGTGAAATCCGGGTCATGTCTTCAGCGTCTTCGTCTCTTATCCAGCTGATAAAGCACAGTTCAAGGACCTGTCATTTATAACACCAGGTGATTCTGCAAAATCTCGATGGAGTGGGTGCTCTGGTCCTTGGCAACCGCTGAAGTGAAATTTCCTGTTTCGATTTCCGAATCCATACCTAAGCATAATAATCCATCATCCACAGTTAATATTATGGAGGACCACCCATAACTTTGCTCATTTACTGCGTCATTTATATGAAGGCCAGTCGTGTAACAACAGTGAGTTTGTGTCACAGAACATCAAGTCGTCGCTCGGATACGACGAGCAGACATCTTGTGTTGTGCACGTACGGCGAGACACACGCACTCACAGTTTGGCCTGTGTATAGTTGCGATTTTCATAACATAGATTGTTCTGTTGTGTCTGCAAGCTTCAGGCAACGACAATTATGTGAAATCAAGATTTGGAACATTTATCATTTGTGTTGACCTTTGAAACATGAACATCTTGGAAGGAATGTTGTTGTCATGACTATAAATGATAACTGAGTAGCCGTCTTTTTGAGAAGAGTTCTTCATTGTCTGCAAGTACTTCAGTGTTCGAGCGTATGGAATGGAGAGTTGAATTGACGATTCAGTCCTCGTTCTGCTAAAATGTGACGATCGTGAGCATCTTCTACATAGACATTTGACCTTTGACCGGAACACACGTCATTCTAACTTGGCTAACTGACTAACGCAGTCATCATTGTTCAAAACGTGAATGTGCTGCTCTTCTTGGCTTAAAAAGTGTGTCACTTGAACAGCACCACTAACGTCCGTATTTGGCAAATCAAAACTGCTACTCTTGTACTACTTTAAAGCAGCAACCGAGTGACTCATCAAATGTAACTTTTGCAACAACACCAAACTACAATAGTTATCTTTCGCGAATGCAGGTGTGTTTTAACATTTTTTAATTATGTGGTTTTTCGTGATGACTTAAACATTTTAAGAAATATGAGCGCCCTCCATCGAGCTGTTTTTGCCGGCAGAGTGGCAGAGGTACAGTACCTTTTGGAGAGAAGGAATTGCGATCCAAATGTCAGGGATCAAAATCAAAGAACTCCGCTAATAATATGTTCTCTATCACCAGACAAAGACGACATGGTCAAAGCATGTGCTGTGATACTGCTCATTAAAGGTGCAAAGATATGCCTCTCGGACCGGCTCGGGAAGAACGCCCTCAGTTGGGCCTGTGTGAGAAACAAAGTGCAACTCGTACAGATATTCCTCAGCGACTACCCAAACCGGTTTCAATTTGACCTACGGAAGCGGGACAGGGATGGGAATACGGCCCTGCACCTCGCCGCCCGGGAGGGCAACACGGAGATCGTAGACCTCCTGTTCGGAGCGTTGGAGGAGAGCGAGTTACACGCCGTGGTGACGGAGCGTAACATCCGTGGCGAGACACCTCTACACCTGGCAGCTAAACGCGGCAACTCTGGTGTTATTCTCGCCCTTATCTCCGTTTCATCGGATGCTTTATTGAGTAGGAGAGGTGCCGTTGACTCCCGCAGTGCTCCTAAGTGGGCGAAAGCTGCAATAAAAATGACAGGTGCAGTACAAATTAACGCAGGTAGACCATTTTCAGAGCATCCGTTGAGAAAGAGCGCTAGTGAAAAATCATCGCACGGTGCTCGCATTAGACGCCCTCAAACGGTCACATCCATGGTATCAAAAACAAAACCGTGCCCCACGGCAACGTCAACCGACATATCAACTTTGTTTAAAATTTCAGAGATGCAAATAAGTTCAGCCTGGCGCCGTCCAGCGCAAGCTCCCCCGACAACGACGCCCTCTGTTGTTGTCGGCAGTGACGAAAAGTGCAAACGCCCGGGATCCTCCCGGTCGAAGATTAATGGTAAAGGCAGTAGCCGTCGCTACTCAGTGGCGAGTCGCGGTCGTCCTTTGCGAAACAGTGTCGTGGACAACATTGTTGAAGAGGAACCGTGTAGGCTACAAAAGCAAATACCCCTTGTGGTCGTAAATGAACTGACAGTGAGCGCTGACAAGGAGTTTTCCTCCAGACATTACGGGATGGACGCAGCCAGTCAAGATCCAGGCAATTCATCAGCATCTTTAAAGAGATCCTCTCCACTTCATAACACTACGATTCCTTGCTTACCAGAGTCTCTTAAACAAGGCAGGAACTTCCTCACGCCCTTCGGTGGAGCCGGTATGGCGTTCCAGTTCGCTAGCAGGAACTCATCACTTCAGAGTCTTGCAAGTGACATAACCGGCCTCCTAACTGATAGTACCCCGGCGTTCGACAGGTCTGAAACGGTCCCCGTCATAACCCGCGATGGCTGCCTAGCCATTACGCAAATGCGTCGCTCTAAGAGTGAGCCATCTTTGTCAACCGCCAGCGATCAACAACTAACGCAAACGAAACTTCGCGATACTCAATACGGATCCAAACGGGCGTACAACCGTGTGAAAGGACGGCCTGCAAGTCGAAGACATGGGCAAGGTAAAACCCAAGTATTTGATACCAAAGACAAAGGCACTGGTAGGCGGCCGACTTCCAAAGTCACCCCTTTCAAAATTGAAGTTTCCCACTACGGGAGTACACATCAAATTGGGGACACGATCGCCCCGTCAGTGCCGCCTACACCGACTCCGAGCAGCCGGTCCTACCGGCGATTCACGCGGCCTGCTAGGGAGGTAGAAGTTACTTCGCAGCGTCGCCGCAAGGAATTGGAGGATAAAATCAGATCTATTCAAACAGATATCAAGAGATTGGAGAAAAGGAAGAAGGGGCGGAGTTACAAGCCACTCCTTCCTGAATGGATGTCTGTGAATCAAGAGACAACGGTAGATGAACTTGTAGCTGCAGTCCTTCACGATAAGAAGGCCGGCCTGAGTGCCTCTCAAGAGATACTTGACTGTCACTCAAATGACGGTAAGAGCTGGCAATCTGGAATGGTACCACGTAGTCCCCAACAGTCTACAGCACCAGGATCCTCAATGGATCAACACTTGTCGAGATCCGAACCAAAATGTCAGACTAAAGAGCGCCCTCAGTTGCCTTTAAAAACTAGGTTTTCGTCAGACGAAAAAGAAACTCCAAATTCGATTCACAGGAGTGTACCGACGCTTCGAGTATCTCAGCCGGCACATGCGCCTTCTTACAAGCAGTCCAGATCCATTTATAAGCAACGTTCTCCTGTAGGGGGACGGCCTCTCGTAAACAGTAACCGGGATTCCTGCCTACAGCCCCGGGTAGATCTTCACACCCCACGGCCTCAACTTCACAACTGTCCTTGTTCGTGGAGCACGGCGGCTGTTCCGTTGTTACCAAACAATAACAAGAGACCCAACAACCAGCACTTCAGTTGCTCTGGCACTGCCCAATGTGACACTGCAACTAAAAACAGTCGTCGGACTTTTACAATCACCGATAAATTAAAGTTTAAAAAAAAAAAAATTCAATCACTAAAATCACTAAAATAGAAGACTTGTTTTAACGGATTGGAAAACGGGGAATTATTTTTTATGTATGAATATTTGTCTCTTGTAAAAAATATACATATATTATTATGAGATTTGGAACAGTTTTTAACAAATGAAGACAAGTATTTTGTAAATTGGAAGGGATTGGGCACATCTCTCGTAACAAAAGAAAGACAAGTTGAAGAGTAATGTTTGCTGACTTGTACTGATCATTCACTTCATTTAAATGGAACAGAATCACAAAATGCATAGATACATTCTCCTTGATTAGGATTTTTCATTTGAAAAATAAAACCAATCTACTGGTAAAAATATTCCTTTCTTTTTTATCTAATAACTCATTGATTTATGAACCGTTTTAGACACCGAATTACAAGTAATACTCACACCTACATTTTGTGATTTCTATTGTGAGTTTGGGGATTAAGGTGAAACTGAAAGACAGGGTGTCAATTGTTTTTTAATGCATTTGATTTTATTAGGTTTAATCAATACCTTGTTTTCTGGGTGTGTTTATGTTATAACCAGTCGTGGAAACAATAATTCATTGAATCTCAACTAACTTTATTTGTACGTGACTGACTCAACAGCAGCCATTTTGTAACAAAACAGCAACACTAAAAAAATAACAACCAAGAGAGGGCGCTAGACAAAGTATAGACTTGCCAGCTACTACAGTTTAACAATGCAAAGCGTGCTCAATGTGTCGACATGGTAACATCTCTTCTTTATAACTGCCTTTTCAAATTAATGGACCTTAACCTTAAAAATAAACTAATTTAAAATGTAATGAACTTAGATGTTGAGATGACAAAATAAAAGACGTGAACACAACAAACTCAATCCAAAGATTTTCCTTGACGGTAGCCGCACACCAGAGCAATACAAATTAACATGAGATTAAAGGGAGTTTATACTTTTGATAAATGTCAAAGACCAGTATCCTCACTTGGTGTATTCCAACATATACATGAAACAACAAACCTGTGAAAGTTTAAGC